>VXAU01003784.1:297300-387147 GCA_013399695.1 Formicarius rufipectus | reverse complement strand
TTTGTTTGTTTGTTTGTTTGTTTGTTTGTTGGTCTACTTAATCCTGCATTTGGCTTGAACAACAATTATGTCAGTAGAAACTTAGTACAGATGAGTATTGCTGAAAAGTCCTTCTGAGTACTAAGCTAACTAGGTTCTTCAGGAAATTTAGGTAGAGCTTCTATGGCAAAACAACTTTACAATAGAAATAAAATGGAAAGCACTTGTCTCTTCTTAGCTAAGTGATAATTGTCTCTTCTTAGCTAAGTGATAAGTAATGCAATTTCTGTGCTGTCCAGTGTGCTGTTTACTGGGAATGGTCTGACTTGCCCATGAAGTGACCCTTCTGTAGCCCTTCATGAATATATAGGCATAAAGTGAATTTAAAATGAAGCAAAATGATCATTAGATCTGGATGCAAGTCTTTAGGACCAGGTTTTCTAGCTTTCCTGTTGTTCTTCCAAATGAATTAGTGTTTCCCCAGAAAGTCTATTTCCATGTAACTTCAATTTCTTGTTAATTTCAACTAATGGCAGTGATAGTGGATCCTGTAATTGTTAAGTAGAAAAGATAAGGTCTAAATTTTGCTGGTCTCAGAGTTAGTTATTCTCTTAAAATCTCACAAGCTGTCTGGCCTTAGTCATCTGTAAATTAGCAGAAATTTGATTTTGTATTTGGTTCACATCCCTATGAACTGAACAGAATTTACAAGATCTTTACCTAGTAACTTTGCAAGCCTGTAATCATGACTGGGGGTAATAAAAAACCAAACCAAACAAAACCTCCCTCTCCCCCAAATTATCCTGTCGTTCCCACCATCAGTAGAGTAGTATCTTCTGCACTCGGCACACAAAGTTTTAGGAGAAGAGTTCACCTTTGGTATTTTAGCACTCTTACAGGCACAAGCTAAATATCTTTATATAGATGTATCATTTTGAAGGTAAAGTTTCAAAAGTATCCTTCATGATGTGGTTCTGAGCAATATATGCTTTCCAGGTGTATGATCCTGCAACCTCAGCTGTCAGCCAGTCCAGATTGCTTGCAAATGTGAAATTATCCACTATTTCCCACCCCCCAATAAAGAAAGGTAGAAGATGCTAGCAGAAATAAATAAAAACATCACATCCTTCATCAGTGAACTGAATTGCAAAATGAATTGGAGAGTTTCCTGGTTGATAGAAATACTATATTTGCAAGTGTTTTCATTTAACTTCAGAACATATACTGTAAGCATTCTTTGCATAAATTTGTTAAGTAGTACTCATTGAAGGAAAACAACTCAGATAAAGGCTGTTTCAAGACCAAAAAAATCAGTTCTAGTGAAACCACCTCCTTTCACTCATAGTCCCTTTCTCTTATAATCTGATAGAAACAACAAGATGCTCATGGCTTTTGAATAATCTTTATTTATTAATCTTCTTTATTAAGCATTTCTTAAGCTAGTAAAAGCCTAGAAGTAAATGTTCCTGTATCAGCTGGTGCATTACATTAGGATGATTAAAAATGGGACTCTCTTCTGTCCTTGAAATAGACAGGCACACATACAAGGTGGTTTTAGGCACATTTGAGATGTTTTGTTTATTCCCCTTAATGGTTTTAATTAATGACTGCTAGTGTTAGTACCCTTGAAGGATTTTTTTCATTTTAGTTTTACAGATATGTGTCTTCTAGACAGTTTCAAATGTGTTTGTCTAGTTTTTCTATTTAGATTATTTTTTTCTATTTATTTTTAGGCAGACGTGACAGTTTTATTACTTTTATTTAAAATGCCAAGGAGACAACGTGTTAAGTTTTGTATTTTGTAGGACTGTTTAAATTTTCATAGTTTCCTGATGTATATGTTTAACCTTTGACAGACACTTCCTTTTAATTCTTAATTATAAGAAAGTCTTGTGCCACTCTGCAGTTTAGGAAAAATGAGGGATGCTGAAGGGAAGTAAACTTAGCTAAGTGACTGTGTAGATGGCTTCAATTATTTCTTATTAATTTCTGCAGGTTTTAGTCACCATTTATTGGCTAGGGAAAGCAGCAAACAGCTGCGCATCATATAGTGGATCAACCCTGAACCTGAAGGAATTTGAAGGTTTCCTGGCACAAATGAGAAAGGTACCTTTTTGTTATCTTTTGGGAATGGAAATTCAGGTCAAGTTATTAGTCCCATAAATAAACTGTTTGTTGCTAAATATGAGAGAAGTGGGGGGCTGAAGATTCTGTGTTTTGGTGTGAGTTATTTTCATTTATGACACCAAGTTTCAACTAGATGGGCTGAGACTCAAAAGAAAGGTGGCAGACTCACAAGAGCAACAGTTTTTTCCTCTTTAAAACATTCAGTCTTATGGTCAACATTTTTGGTTTTATGTTGCAACATAAAACATCAAACTCAAGTATCTAAATAATGCTGAAGGGGAGGAAGAGGAGATTATGTTTCACCAAGAGTATAGTTATGATAAATACGTGTTTTGCCAAGCTCTAAATTCTGGCTGAAATCATATTTGGTGGTTTATGATGAGCTGAGCTTTGCTGGAGAGGAAAAGTTGTGATTGCTGTGGTGGGGTTGTTTGGGGACTTTTGGTTGACCGTTCCAGCTTGCCCTGAATCTTGACATCAGACTTTTAACCTCATGGTCAGTCTAATGGTTAGTGTTGATAGCCAAGCATGTATTTCCTGAGGATGGAAGAGGCGAGGAGCAGGCATGTAAAAAATTGGCAGCACCATGTGTCAGCATTGCATGTGTTGGACATGATGGTCATGAAAGGCCAGGAAGACATGTTCTCCAATCCACAGAGAGCTTTGTGCCTGCATTTCCTCCCCTTCTCATGTAACAGCCATAACACCACACACAGTAGGGTTTGGAGACCATGGCAGAATCTCTGGACTTTGCTTTCCTTGAGCTCTCCAAACATTCATCTGGACCAGCTGCAGCTCTCCATTCTAGGATCTCAGGGACAGCATCAGATTGCCACAGGAGAGGAAGAAGTACTTGGCTGACTGGTAACAGTTTCTATACCCTGGTGTGACCAGAGAACCTTAACTAGACAGGTAAAATCCCTGTTTATGAGCCCAGTGAACAAGCAGGTAAAAATGAAGAGAAAAAGAGAACATCTTGCTTCTCTGGAGAAGTTTAATTTAGTCTTCATTTTAATGACTTGTACTAGTCACTTAGGACTTTGGCACTCATAAGTGATATACCTGAGCCTAAGCAATAAAAAAGTGAAGTTAATACTTGAGCTGTTTATAAATAGAAGATCCAGGGAAGGAGCAGTCTGTACTCCAAAGAGTCTGAAAGGTGGAACAAAGCCAAACAAGGGAGCTAGAACAGAAGAATTGTGAAAGTGCAGGTGGTTATAATGTTAGTGCTGCCTGGTATTGTGGTTCATTTTCTAATGTCGAATCTCGTACCATGAGGCTCCTCTTTTTCCAGGTGATATTTACCCATGAAACTACTCATCAGGGCATTTTAGAGGTCTTGAGCCCTTTTGTGTGATGAGGTAGGCTGGGGCTGAAAGGCAGTGTTTTCTGGGAAGGTAATGGTTGTGGAGTGCCTGTCTGAGCATTGTGAAGCACTGTGAATCAAGGCCAAAGGCAAGAGGCTGGGACTTGACTTGTTGGAACTGAGAGAAGAGTCGACATCTCATCAAAGCTGAAAGCTGTATGCTCTTCTAATGCATAAGCAGAGCACTTTGCTGTCTTGAAAAAAAATCTTTTTTAGGTGATGCTGTTATGAGGGCAGTTGGTGACTTATTTTGAGATCACCTCTCTACTCCTATACCCCTGCAGTGTTTCCTACTGGCAGTTGTGGGCTTTTCTATTACTGCATTTGAAGAGGATTTAGTTGTAAAATAGAACATGTTAATCATGCTGTGCAACACTCTGATGTTCTTTATAGCTGAGCTCGAGTGATGAAAAGACACTTTATCACATTCTCTACTGGCATTTTTTCCACAGAATTTAATAACTAAATCAACCATAAATTCAGTCTGGTTTAGTTTTTCTGTTGTAAATCCTCTCTGCCCTCCTTTTTTAATAAGCAAATCAAAAGACAGCTCCAATGTAAGTTGTCTTGGACTCATCTTTTTTTACTTCTCATACTGAAAGAGCTATTCATTTCTAATTTTATTCATGCTACTCTGTTTTTAATTTCATTAACTGAATACTCATATTTCTTTTAAACTAGAAATTTGCTATGACATGGCTTTTTGATTATATTTAGTAGGTGGAGTTTCCTGGAAAAATGTATCTTATATTTGGCAATCATTCTATTACTGCCCCTCGGTGACATACGGTGTTTTTAATTAGATAATATGCAAGGCCTATGTGCTGTTGTGTGTCATGCTACAGTGTTATCAGTCCCACAGATAACCACTTTCCATTGGTAGCATTTGGGAGATGACGTTAGTTCAAGGCAGGACAAGTACCCATCTGTGTGATGGCATTGTGTTGGGAGAGTATCTTTGCCAAGGGGAAGGCTGTAAAGAACATGTTTATAGAAGTCTAGGATCCTATCCTGCCTCCTAATTCCTAGTGAGTGACACGCAAAATTAACATCAACAGGCCTTTGAAAGTGGGGTCTGTAGAACTCATTAGTTTACAGTTGGACTGTTTTCAAACTCTGGTAGATAGTGAATGCAGGCTGGGGCTTTTTGTCCAAGTTTAAGTCCTGGTAGCTGCTGAGCAGTTCTGTGCCATTGAAATACAGTAATTTAGGAAAATGGAAATGTACCTAAAGATTAAGAATAGCTGATTGGTATGAAGGGATGAGCGGATTTACGGAATTTGGATTTTTAAAAAGATTTTGGGATCATGGCACAAACAGGTTTTTGATAGGGGTTTTAGGTTTGTTCTTGGATGTGTAACTCATGAAGATTTCAGAGAGACAGATCTTGATTGTCTATTGTTTCTATCAGTATTTTATTTCACTAGGCAGAACTGAGGAAGGAAATTACATAGGATTCAATTACTACTTTGCTAGATACATTTTATTTGTTTTTAGAAAATATTGTCACTGCTATTTGCAGTGAGGTTACTTAATGGCATTACCACAGTTTAGCTTGGCCTTAGGCGACCTTTGCTGCTGCCTTTAATGTGGTATTTTGGCAGATTAGTAGTGAGTAGTGAGGCACTAATTAAGCCTTCTTCCTGAAAAGTCTGCAGGACATTTGGTCTGATCTCTCAATTTCACTTCAAGCCTCCCTCTTTTTCAGCATGAAAGGGTTGGTGAATTAGTGTAGAGCTCTTCTCCCTCCATCACTTTTCCAGCAAACCCACTTTCTTGTGGAGGTAGCCTTCCAAAGAGTACTGATTGATCTTCTCATTGTTGGTGCTAGTGATGGGTAGACCCTTAGCAGTCAAGGACAGTGGAAGCTGTGCTCAACATAGCCATTGTGCTGCAGCTAGTGGTAAGCAGGGGGTACATCTTAATTAGGAGTTAATATTCAAATGCTTCTGGAAAAAAAAATCACATTCCAACCTCCTTGGGTCGCACAATGTCAGTCTGATAATGGCACCCACAGCTCTGACTTTACTTACTGTCGGGGGAGAAAAAAACAGATTTATCTTTGAGTAAACTTAGTTATTTTTGTTTTTTCTCAGTCTGTACAATTGTAATTAATGTTAGGACACTCTCTAAAACAAGGGATTTATTATAATGCAAGGATGAGGATGGCTTCTATTGACCTTTCCCTCTGCTGGAGTTTCAGTGTTTTAGTATGTGCTGCTTGCACTGGAAAGAATTTATAATCACAGGGCTGTCAAAGACAACCATTGTTCTCCCTGCTCTGAACATGTGGGTCAGCTACAAGTGCTTTCAAGTTCCCCAGAGCCAGGAGCTGGCAAAGAGTAAAGAGCACAACTGAATTCTTCTGAGGCATCGGGAAAAGCATTTTGCATATTTTTCATTGCTGATTGCTTGAGAAAGACATCCCTCTTTCATAACAGGAATTTCTCCTCAAGGTAGAGGGAGGCTGGGGCACACTGCTTTATTATTTTGCTGAGCTGAAACAGCAACAACAAATGCTGTCTGCTGGTGTCCTGGCCAGATACAATAGATGGGCAAGGGGAGGGGAGGAATCTTTTGGTAAGCAGCAGACTTAAACCTGATGCAGGCACAATTTTAAAATTGTGGTGCCTTTGCCAATGCCATGGACTGTGGACGACAAGTCGAATTTCAGGTTACTTTCATTTTTGATCAGTTTATTAACTGGCCTATTGGAACTTTTTCTCATTTCATTGTACTAATCTAATGAGAGTGGTTTCTTCTTAATCAGCATAAAATTGGGATTTATTGCAAGCTTGCACTTTTGTTTTGAAGGGAAGAAGGGGGAAAAATCAAGGAAACCCTTTTTTGGGGAGGAGATTTTTAGTATTTGGAAAGATGCTTTACTGTCTGATGTGTAATGGATATTTCTACGTAGGAGACGGAGGATATTGAGAGCCCAAAGCGCAGCATTCGTGACAGTGGCTATATAGACTGCTGGGACTCTGAACGCAGTGATTCCCTCTCCCCTCCTCGCCACGGCAGAGATGATTCTTTTGACAGTCTGGACTCCTTTGGTTCCCGCTCCCAGCAGACACCGTCTCCAGATGTAGTGCTCAGAGGGAGCAGTGATGGTAAGTACCAGTCACAGCGGGGCACATGAATAATGTTGTGACATGGAAGCAAAATTTTTTGAATAAATGTGCCATTCAGAAGCCGGATACTGCCTTTGAATCAGGCTAAGCGAGTGGGAGAACCCTGTGAATGGTGATTTGTACTCCCTGAGGTGTAGATGACTTTGCTAACAACTTACCTGAAGTCTGTCTCAGGATAGTGTAGCATTGAAAAATGAGTTACATCATTGCACTGTAATTTTATGATGGGAACAGTGTTTTTCAGGGTTACAGTTTAAGAGGATGTTATGCAAACTCGTTTTAACTTATAAACCAGGCTAGAGCAAGAAATAAAATTACAGCAAGAAGGAAAATATTGTAGTGAATAAAATGTTTGCTTAAGTAAACTCTGGGCAGATAAATGACATAGAAATATCTTCAGAATGTCTGATACTTGACAAAGTTTTGAAGTCTGATGCACAGAACTTTGCCAAATGTCATATTTGTTTTCATGATATTTAGAAAATTGGGTAAATTAATATCTGCCAGCATCAAAGCTCTGACCACCTTTGTTCACATTTGTGTGAGGACATGCAGATCTAGGTGTATGGAAGGGGTGCTGCTTTTCTGCCTTTCTTTTCTGACTCCCAGAGGTTTCCAGAGGCTTGTAAACACAGCATGCTGGATGAAGAAGGATTTGCTCAGGGTAGGTGTGGAGCACTTAAGCTACCTGCCATGAGCAGGATTCTGGTTCAGGATGAAAAGATGCATGATTGAGGCTTTCTCTGTACAGCTGCATTCCTGATGAACAGATAAATAAGTCAAACTTCATCATCAGATGAAGCTGTGTTGCGCATATGAATCACCTCTCCTTAGTAATGTTACTTATTTAATAAAAAAAGGAGGAACTAGATGTTCATACTGCTTTTGGCAGTGTGAAAGAAACTGGTGCTAATCATAACAGGACACATTAGAGATTTCCAGAGGTGATGGAGAACTCCTTAGAACTGGAAAGCTGGCAGGGAGAGCTGGTATCACAGTAGAATTATGGAAGAGCTGTGAGGAAATCAGGGCTAAGATCTGAGTGGCTTGTTGTGTTTGGGCTCTGGCTGCTTGGCCATTCAGAACCAGCTACTGGGCCTCATTCCCTTGAACAGCCTCATAACCCCTCAATCACTGAGCAGTGCACAGGCTCCACATTATAAAATGTTTTTCTGCCTTCCCAAGTAAGACAAGTGTGTTGGAAATAGGAACACTTCGCATACCCTAATCAGGAAGTCTTGCTCTGTCCTGGGTGCTCAAGGGATATCCAGTGTCCCTGCTTGCCTGAAGCTGGTAGGCAGGGAGTTATATATGCCCCATAGCTGCTTCCTGTCAACTTTTGATGCATTAGCAGATTTTAGAAAAGTTTTGTATTGTTTGCCACAGCTAAGACATACTGTCTTGTCACATTCTTGACTCTGTAACAAACACAAGATGAAAGCATACAAAGCTTGTTCTTAATAATTAGTTTTAACCATATCCAGGGTGCATGCAAATGTTGCATGCACATGTATGACTTATCTAGCCAGCACTTTCTAATGTGTCCCATTTTCCCTGCTTACAGCTGACATAATTTCACAGCTGTCTCCTCCAACAGTTGCAGGTGAGGTGTAACTTGGCTGACCTCTTTTATGTTGAGCCTCTTTCTGTGGCCCCAGCAGGCCAGTGTTTCACTCAGCTGCATATAGTTTTTGATAGAAAGAATTTATATTTGACTTGATGATCTTTTCCAACCCAAATTATTCAATGATTCTATATGCATAGATGAATGGAGGAAAAGGTTCTGCTTTCACTACTTCTTTCTCCATTCAACTAGGAGCTTTATAAACCAAATAATAAAGTGAACTAAAACTGTAATTCCTTCTACTCCTAGAAGGAAAAAAAAATGAATGGAGATACCTTAAGTGAGGCTGTGGTGATGATTAGTTTAGGTTGAAGCAGTAAGAAATACTGCCTTCACAAATGCTATCCGTGATTAGTCTCACTGTTGAGGAACTGGTCTGGTGTCGTATGCAGATCCTGTTTCTTGTCAAAAAGCAAAACAAAACAGTGGTAGAGTAGAGCAGTTTATTTAAAACTGTAGAATTGCATACTGACCTGCCTTTAGAGTTGCTAATGAATAAAATCCTCTGCTTGGCCAGCAGCTGTGTATGGATCTTTGTATGAAGGATCTGTGGTTGTCTGTGGTATATCACTACTTACTATTGGTTGTGGAAACTTTTTGCTGCCGCTTCTACTTGGAAATGCAGAACAACGAAGTTAAGGTTATAAATGTAGAGCAGAGTTGCATCTTCCATTTCATACTTTCAGCCTCCAGTACTTTTTTTTTTTGAAATTTGAGCTGAAAATAATTCCACAAATAAAATATGAATAATTAAAGAAAATGTTTGTCTTTGAAGTACTCCACTTGGGGATGCTGGTAGGCACATCAGTAATGAGGGAGAGGCATGTGTTCTAATTCCTCTGCTACTGTGGTTGTCTATTCAAGCATTTCTGTTTGCCAGTTTAAGACTGGTTTTAATGTGATACAAAAATAGGCACCAGAACAAAGTCAAAAGCAAACAGTACCAATAACAGGAAGGGATCTTTTCATTTTCTTTTAGCTACTCTGTGCCCTGCTCAGTCTAATGATACTACAGCTCTTCAAAGCTCAGCTACCTCGGATATCTGTGGTTCTGTATCTCGGTGGATATCATGGTTCTGTAATCATATCTTCACTTTTTGTTTAGACATAGACTCAGTTTACCAATCATATGCTAGTTATCATAAGTTCTTAACAAAAATTGTTCAAGCAAAAGATTTCTGGCAAAAAAAGTGTGTTGTGATTTTTGTCTAACTAGTTCATTTCCATTGTGTCTTGTCTTTTCTTACTGTTCCCTTTCACTTTTCATCTCTCTCCAAGCAAACAGTTAATAACTCGATTCCCTGAAAAATCTCTTTGCAAATAACATTCCTAGCATATTTAGATCTCTTTTCCTTCTCCTACTTTGAATTATACACAAGCTACTTGTGATTTTTATGACTTCATTGTGTTCAACTGTTCATTAGGTAACTCAGTGAATTAGCTAGTAATTTACTAGTGTGTTGAATTAGCAAGAGGACACAGCCTGGGTGGCTTCCCCTCACCTCGGAAAGGGGAAATAGCTATTGGGCATACAAGTGTTGCAATGGGGCCAAGGACTAGAGATATCCAACACTCCAAGGCTTGGAGAAGATATGTATGCTGGTGGGACAAATGGCTGAACATCCTCCATTTCACTCTTCAACCAGGGCCTGTGAAAATATTACACTGCTGAGAGAGAACTATTTGCATAGATTCTTTGTGAATTACTTAAAAAGGCTCATAATGGTGTAGGGAATCCAGTAAATATATATGAAATTACTTCCAAAGTGGCTGTGTGGGCAGTTCCACACTGCAAGTGTTTTTTAAGGTATTTATCCTACCATTTAGGAGTTTAGTTTTTCAGTCAGAAAAGTCTTGCCTAGATTTCAATGTTTTAAATGGGTTGTAAATATCAGGAAGTTTAGTTCATTTGAACAAAATCAATAGTCACTCAGCAGTGTTCTCTCACATCTTATTCTCTGTAACTCTTAATTTTTCTCTTTCACCTTATTTCTTCAGCAGTAAGTATTTTTCATTCCTGCTTGTACTGACCTAATCTCTAAATCTTGAGGTCACTTCCCTCTCTCCTTGCACCTTTCTATTTGGGCATCAAGTGTCTCTGTCTCCTTTGCAGTGTGCTAGACTGATTGACCAGGCAACTGATGAGACTGGGGAGAGATCACCTGAGTTTTCTGGTTTATAGCAGCTGATGCTGTTCTCAGATCTTGACCAAAGCTGATGCTTGTGTGTTCAAATTGCTGTGTTAATATATGTGCATAGAAACACACATATTCCTGCAGCCCTTTTTTGCTTCTGCTTGTGCTAAGCACAAGTAAGTGTAGATTCAAGAGAGTGAATCAGGTCAGGCATACCCATATGTCCAACTAGGAGTCATGTGGGCTTTAGTCAGGTAAACTTCTCTATCTGCCCTCTGTGATTGACAAGTCTGGCTTAGTCTGACCCTGAGGTTTTTTGATGTGACCTGTGGCTCAAGAAGAGGTTTTCAGAGATGGAGGGAAAAAAGTGTTTGTTGTCTGTATAGATGTTATGACTTACTACATTCAGTGACTCATTTTAAAATACAAATGCAGTTAAAAGTGGTTAAATGTAATTCTTTGGTGGTGTCTGATCTGTAATTTTTAACAAATTCACAATTGGATGAAAGCGAAAATAAGGGGATTTTTTTTCGTCTTCCTCACTAGGGAGAGGAAGTGACTCGGAAACTGACCTACCGCATAGAAAGATGCCAGATGTGAAAAAAGATGATATGTTGGCGAGGCGGACCTCACATGGTGAACCTAAATCAGCTGTGCCTTTTAACCAGTACCTCCCAAACAAGAGTAACCAGACTTTCTATGTACCTGCTCCACTTCGGAAAAAGAAAGCTGAACGAGAAGAATACCGAAAGAGCTGGAGCACAGCGACCTCACCACTAGGAGACAGACCTTTCAGGTAAGACTGACCTGTCCACCTTCTCCCTTCCTCGATGCTGATGCTTTAACACTTGCCCAATTTTCATTCTGTTCGCAAGGTGTATGATACTGTAATAAATCTCTTGCTGATATGGTACTGATAAATAGTTTGTAGCAATTGGTGAAGGTAGTAGAAAATCAATCTTGATGTCATTACTTACCATAAATGCAACGTATAGCTTGTGTTTGACAAGATATTCCTTAATACAAGTACCATGGATGTCAACTCAAACCCAGTGGAAAAAATTGTTCTGAATGATCTGTTTCAGTTCTCAAGACAGGTACTTACTGACAAATTATACTTTAGGTAATGTTGGATGTATTCAATCAAAATATGTAATATTTTTTCTGCATTTTTTGTAATATCAATTTATATGTATGTTACATTCTACACACTAGTATAGTTTATGTAGCTGTGACTGTGTGTTTCTGCATGTTGATTTTGTCAACTGATACTTAACTTTTGATTTTGCCTAAGAAACAACTCCCATTAAAGAGCATAAATATCATCCCTGATTATTCATCAGAATTCATCCTTTGACATCTTGATATCAGCAAAATGTACTTAAAAGTGTATATGTTTTAGGCATAGTCTATATTAAACTAACTTCTATAATTCAATAGTAAATCCCACCCTGAAACCATAGAAGAAGAACTGAATGAAACATCAAGACTGTGTGAAAAGGAGAAAGTGGGCTCCATGACTCCTGAGGCAAGCTCCCTTAAAAATCAATTAGGTTTGAGTCAAAGTGAAGAAAACTCCACAGACCAGTCTCCTTCAGGTAGCTCAAAAGAAACATCAGCACCCAAGGGGAAAGATGCAGAAGAGATCAGAAAGTTAAGAAGACTCGAACAAGCTGGCATTACGGTCATGTCAGCAGCCCAGCGCTATGGCAGGTTAGACCAACAGTGTGGGAAGTTGTGCACGCTTCACATTTTCAGGATTGGCTGAATTGTGGGCTTCCTTGATCTGCTATGATTTCACATCTTCTAACAAAAGCCCAGTCTGCTAAACACTCACAATTGCTAGTGAAATTCTTGGTCTGAAAAAGCTTGTGATGTGGTGGCTGTGGATTGCAGAGTTCTGTGATGCTAACTGCATTTGTGTTGAGAAATTGTATTATCAAATAGCATAATGTAAACAGATTCCAAGAAAGCTACACAGACTACTTGTCACCTTCCATCTAATGCTTTCTTGTATTTAATAAAAATTTATATAAATGTACATTAAAAATGCCATGTTTAGATGAAAGTTTTAGAAATTTATGTTACTTGTTTCTGGTGGGATGATGAACCATGCTTTTTAGGTGGTTAATTATTTTTAGCTGTGTTAATAAATTATACTTTTTTTTTTAATGGCAGGAACTATAAAAGTTCAGTGCTTGTTAACACATGTACCAGTTAAAGCACAAAGGCATACTTCAGCAGTCATAATTTGACTAACCTTGGCACGGAGTACCTGTAGTTACTCACTTACGACCTGTTTTATTTATTTTTGGATGTTGTTCAATTTGGTTATTTCCTGTTCTTTAACTTGAGAGCTGAATGATGACTAGGCTCACAGCCCGTGCTTTTCCATCATCTGGTATTGGATCCTCATGAAAAATCTCTTCTACTCATGGGGATGACCTGCAAAGCAGAGTTTTAGCCAACATGTCAGAAGACTAGGCACTTATAAAGGATCAAAATGGTTTTAGCTAAAGGGTAAGTGTCCAAATGCCCTCCAGTCCAAAACATTCTGTTTTGGATGGTGGGTGAAATCTTAACAGTGAGCAGTTTAGCAGATGCTGATCTGCAGTCTGGGCCTTGAAATGTAATGTTAAGAAGTGCAGCTCAGATATGGTATAGTTTATTCATAGGTACAGTGAAGCTTGTCTGCAGCCACATACAGATGCGCCATATGCAGATGAAACAGTCACAGTATATATGTTGTCATAGGCCCTCTTCTCAGGTCTGCTTCACTGTTGTCAAGCTGTGAACCAATGTTTGTGTGTGGGTTCGGGGCATTATTTTGAACACAGCCAGGTGCTAATGAAGATGAACTATGTGGCATAAATTAGTCCTTCAGTCTCAATTAGTGTGCTAGTCGATTGGGAATCCGTAAACCAGTGGGTATTAGCATAATCCTGTTCTGAGTATCAAGGGTGGAGAATTAATAGTAGTAATGGAGTAATATGTATTAAAATGTAGTAATAGCTTGTGTTTGGCAGTGAAGTGCACAACAAATAGCTCTGTTTGTATTTGGAGGATGCTCACCACATTGGGAGTCCCTTTTCCAAACCTGTGTTTGGTCTACTGGCTTGATGTCTGCAAAAGAGGCATATGCAATCAAACGTGATTCTTTGGCAGGAAATGAGGTCTCCTCTTTCCTTGGACAGTCTGTTGGCAGGGCTGAAGGAGAAGGGAGGAGAAATGACAAGTCATTTTTTTTCCTTGCTCTCAGTGGAAGCAACTTGTGGAATTTGGCAGCTAGAAGAAGGAGGAGCTGATGGCTTTCTGTCCTAGCTAAGGATCAAAGAGCAGAGCTTTGTAACCCAAGCTTCACTGTAGCAAAGTAGGAGCCTGCTTCTGGGGATTGAAGAAAGACACAGCAGAAAAGACACTGGGGTCAAAGGTCTGAAAGGAAAATTATTTGTGTAAGTGGAAGAATAGTGGGTGAGAAGGGAAGAATTTAGTAATGACTCTCTGGATATGTATTTCTTAATGCTGTTTTACTCTTCCCTATTCTTTGAACGTCTCCATTTTTTGTCTCTTCTTGGAATCAAGTTCAAATTTCCATGCACTAATGGCACTGAGAAATTCTTAGTCACTCTTGTTTCTGGTTTGTAGGTTTTTTTTCTTTCACTTCTCTTATTCCCTCATCTTTCTGTGATGCCAGCCTCTCTCTTTTTTGTTTTTTTTTTTCACCTGAGGTTGTCAGTTTTCTTAGAGTTCCTCTGAGAAGGCTGTTTAGTCTCACAATATTGACCTCTGGAGGACACCCACTGTGACTTTAGGGTTCTACAAGGCATCTAATTGTTCCTAAAGTTGAAACTCAGTAGGGGACCTTTCTGAATCTGACCAGGAATGATTTGAACCTGTAGGCAAATGTATCTTTTGCTTGGAGTTTAATTACTTATCTCCATTGCTGTAGCATGTTCTAGGAACGGGCACCATCAAACTACATGCTATAAAAGTGCATGCCATTCTCCTTCTAGAAGGAGTGTATTGTCTCTATTGCATGTTGTTTTGTTGATATGTGATCATTCTTGCTTCCTTGTTGCATGCATCTGTCTCTTTCTCAATTGGATTTGAAAGGTAAGGATCACATTCATGGAGATACCCTAAAAAGAGTATATTTAAGTGTGTTGTAAGAGATGATGAAGAGGAAAATGTAAGAGGGAAACGTGAGCAAGGGCTTATGTTTGTTGCAAAAGGGACGTGGACTCTTACCTTGACAGAGCATATGCATTAAAAAAAAAAAAAAAATAAAACCAAACAAAAAAAAGTGCATTGTTTTGAAACACAGTATAAGGATCTACAAGCCTGTATAAGACCTTGCTTCTGGGAGCACAAATGCCTGCAGTCTGACACTTTGAAAGCAGCTGATATACTAGCATGGACTGTTGTATCTGCAAGGGCTGAGGCAGGGTGTGCAAGAGCAATGTACAGCTGAATCTACAGTCTTTTCTGTCTCCATGGTAAGCTGGTGTTAAAAAACACTTTTGAGACCATCACAAACTGATTCAGGAGACCCTAAAATGTCACAGCTAGTTTCTAATTTCATTCAAAACAAAATGCAAATTAATGGAAAATGCTCTCAACCTAGAAGCTTGTTACTAAAGTCTCATTACATGCTAAAAGCTGTATGTTTTTCACTACAATGGCTCCTAGTTGCACTTTTGAATATTGTAACTCAATATTTCTTTGTTATCAAAAACACTGCTCTCAGAAATGCTGTATTTGATACTCTCAAGCTTCAATAGCATTGGTGAACATGAGACTGAGTAAATAATTACTTGGTGAACTAGCTGTTTCTGAGGGTCATGTGAACAGAGATGCTCATGAGGAAGAGGGACAGCAGTTCCCTTTAGAATGTCATCAGCCAGTGTTGTCTGTTGCCTTAAATGAAATCTTGATCATTCAGAGAGATCTAAGGAAAGAGTTGCCTTTAGCAAATTTGAGACTGTGCTCCCCGCATCACCAGCAAGGGATCCTGTGTGTTGCAGCATAATAAGGTGAAGGCAGGCGTTTTTTTATGTCCTGTGAGCTTGAGCTAGGATGGCCTGCCAGGGATGGTTTATGGTTTCCCCATAAGTTTCTCTAGTAGCTTTGTCGAACAGTAGTTTGAAAGAGCAGCTAGGGATGTAAAATAAGTGGTGTATATAGTGGACTTGCAGGGATTTAAAATGTTTAAAGTGTTTTTAAAAACCAGCTAATTATAACTCTTGTGATATTTAAAACAGTAGAGAAACTCAAAGCAACCCCTGAGCTGTTTAGATTTGCTTTCTTAATGCCAGTCTGTTTAATCCTTTGTGATCCCCTCTTTTTTACTTTGTATAGCAAGGTGTGCTACATGAAAGAGCATATACCTACAGAAGTACTGCATGGAACATTCTACTACTTGCTGCCCAGCTTCCTAAAACATTAAAACATGCAATTCAGTTTTTAAACATGAGAGTTGCCTGCCTGTTGCCATCTGTCTTTTCAATTTGTGTAGAAGTATTGACCATTACAAGTTAAAGTAAGCTTAATCTTTAAAGGTACCAGCTGTCAAGGGTCTTTATTATTGTAATCTTTAGCAACAGCAAGGCTGTGTTGATAGCAGTTGCATTTCTGAAGATGTTTTCTTGGGAAAACAGGTGGCAATGTTTTCCAGCATGCCATGGTGCTATCATGCTATATGGCAGCATTGGCATAGAGGGCTTTTTCTGGAGGAAAGGGAAGGTTAATTAGGAAAAGAATCAAGTGTGAGTGTGTGAGAGAAGAAAAGCAGTTAAGAATACTAGGGCAGATAGCCTAAGTGATTACTTAGGTGGTGAGGGGGGTTTTTTGGTTTTTTGTTTGTTTGTGTTTTTGTTTGTTTGTTTGTTTTTGTTGGCTCTTTGTTTTTGTTTTGCATTTGTTTCTGTTTGTTTCTGTTGTTTTTTTTGTTTTGTTTTGTTTTTAAGATGCTATTAAGAAGGAAAATGTCAAATATTTGCTATTTTAGGACTCAGCAATGTTTTCTAGGGAACAGGTATTTACATCAAATCTATTTCTTAGTTTGAAGTGTTCAAGTTCAATACTGCCATTTAGAGTACTACACTCAGACCATCTAGTATGTTAAAACTAGTTTTTATTGGTTCTTCCAGCTATAGCTAAAATAAATAAAGATCCAACATGTTGATTTTTTTTGTGTAAAGCCCTTGTGTATTTGTTACTAGTATATGATGAGTTTTGTTTCTAGCAAGGCTTTGCCCAGTCTAACAGCAGCCCAGAGCATATTTGATTAATTCTGCTTGTTTTTTGACCTGGCAATGAGCATTGCACTGCCCTCTCCTCTGTTGATGCATCAAGAGCTTTATTTAATTCTGCTCTGTGTCAGTAAAAAGCTGGTACATCAAGACAGTGAAAGTACCCCAGACATCATCCTTCGCAAGGACAATCCCTTCATGAAACATTATCAAGGAAAGGATTCCGGTTCAGAAGATGAAGCAACCAGCAGAGTTCCTGATTTAGAAAAGGATGACTTTGCGACCCGGAGAGCCAGATTGAATCAACCCAAACACACCGTTCCATTTAACTCCTTTTTAGTTGGACCCTATACAAGTAAAGATAAAGGTAAACTGGAAGATGTTAAAAAGCCATTGCAGATGGAAAAAAAGGAACATGCAAGGTGTGCATTTATAATCTTATTCTTTCAATTATAATGTTTAGTTTCACCATGGCATATTGCTGTGTAGGACTAAAGCTGTCTTGGCTATAAAGAAACTTGCGGCGTAAAGGAAATACAAACGCTTTATCATAAAGTGAACCAAACTAATTTTTTGTTAGAGTATGAGGATCAGAAGTTTAAATTGGCTTTGAGTTTAAATAAGATAAAGGCAGGACACTTTTGTTATCTAATTTCATGAGCCAGCTCACAAGCCTGAGTAGTAGTGGATAAGCGAAGAAGATACGTTTTGTATCTCAGGTCTTTTTCTGAGCATGATCAGTACATGTTTTTGATTGTGTTTGTTTCATCTCATGCCCTGCATAAAACATAGACCAGATAAGTCTTTTAGTTAAGGCACTGAATATGTTTATATGTTTGCTGGTAATTTGACTATATTAGCATTTTCTAGTGACTAGTTTAGCTGGACCTCTGAAGGACATCTAGCCAAATTTTAATAGTCCGATGCTATTGACATGACTCTAAGATCAAAGAAATTGCTTAGAACACTTGAGAGCAAAACTTGGAATTCACTATGTGAATGAGATGCAAATTAGATATTTGTAACTGTATAAGAGAAAGCTTATTGCAGAAATTGCAGAAATGCTTCTTACAGTAATAACATAAAGATTTTTCTAGCTTGAGCTAGGAATAGAAAAAAATACATAAAAAAGTAGTCTCAGTAGTGTGTGAGTGAGGTAGCATAGTTGAGAGGTTTAAACTTCAAATTATTCCATGTTTACTTACTAAATTAATGTAAAACTAGTATTATAAATTCTGTTTTATCTTCTTGTATTCTGAACCTCTTCTTTTGACACTGATTTGTAATTGCTCCCTCAAAATATCTTTTCTTGCTGAACTGGAATGTGCATTAAATTAGAAGAAGATGGGTGCACATGACATCAGTAAGGCAAATAGTGCCAAGCAAAGAGAACCCGCTTCTGCAAAACGAGAAGTCTGAGTCAGAGGAGGAACAGCAGGTGAAAGAGCCTGATACTGAAAGTGATGATTTGGCTAAACAGAAATTTCAGAGCACCCTTCCTCAGCTACAAGAAGATGAGATATTTGTGAATGCCTCTATAACAAAAGCAGATCTGGAGACCTGGAAAAGATTGAAACTGTCAGGGGAGCCCAGGTACGGTTTCTGCTTGTGGACAGGATTGACACCCTGGGAAGCATGTTTGGTTTGTCACAATCTGCTGTGTGTGCTTGTGGTTTTAAAGTTGAAGAATGCCTTGATGACATCCAGTACTTACATATTTCGGTTTTCAGGAGGAATCCAAAAATCTGTACTGGGATGCTATCCATCATGAATTGAAAATTTGTCCATCCTTTAGAGCACTGTAATAGTTCATAGTCACTTTGCTGGTGGATGCTCTTAATACAATATCAGAAAGGTCCCTCTTGTCTTATGGATCAATCTGCTTTGGAGCTGCTTGAAAGTAAACAAAGGTCCAAGTGACACCATTAATACAGTAGCACTGTGCTGCTAACCAAGCTGTCTTCAGGACTTCAGCCAGTATACCTTGGAGGTATTCCTGTAGGATCAGCATCTCTTTGTATACTGCTTTTGAGACCTGAGCTGATATATCAGCATGGCATTGTACTGCAGCACTGTTTCCCACTGCAACAGGGTTTTCTGGAGCCTCAGTGAATGGTGTATGTATGCTCTTGTAGTGAACAAAACCTCCACAAAGGTAGCCAGTATAAAGCAGTTATTCTAAGCTATTTCCCAATGGAGATGGACTATAACATAGATAGGTGAATGTGACTCCAGTAAGAAAGGATAACAACTCCTGGCCTTCCTGTTTGGTACATGCCATTTTCCAATTAAAGGCCGCCATTTGTTCTGGCATGCTTCTCACAATGTGGTTAGTGTATGTAGTTTATCTCTAACACAATGAAAACTCAATCATTCTTTCATCCTAAAGATATTAGTAGTCTCTCTGTTCCTTTTGAAGTGATTTATCAAAATAAGATTTAGTCCCCTTGCTTTACAAAAAGAAAAAAACTGCTCTTGCTAGTGCTCTCATGCCACTCTTAAGTTCTCCATGCCAATGTAAGTTCTGGTGCCATGCAGTAACATACAGTGTGTGGCCTGGGTTCATATGAACAGATAGGGGAACTCTGGCTTTGTTAGGGTGAAGAGCTGAGTTTGGAATGACCATATGCTATGTTCCTTGCCCTCAGGAAGAGGTTTCATGGATATACTCCCAGAGTTTTCCCCAGAGGTCTGCAGTATCTTTGGATTTTATCTGTCATTTGGGCCTCAGTTTATCACAGCTGTTTGTACCTGAGTTCTTGAATTTTAAAATAAAGCCCCTTCAAAACCTTAGAAGCATTTAATTTGCTGTATTCCGAGGGTCTCATGTTGGGGACATTCTTTTATTCCTCCTTATGACCAGCAAAGAAGATTTCAAATGTCCCAGCGACACTCTGCCACCAGCTGATACCACGGTGAAAGCAGTAGCCTATGATGATTTTGCTGTCCGCAAAGCTAAAGCAAACAAAAAGGCTGGTAGCCCCAAGCAGAAGTTTGTGCATTTTGGGCCAGTAACTGAGATTGATCAACAGAAATGGGACAAGCTCGTTATTGGCAGAGCTTCACCCAAAATTGGAACAGAAGAGGAAAGCAAGAAAGACTATGTGGAGAGTCACTCTGGTGTTGAAAGCTCTCCTTCAACCACTGTTGTCATCTCTGAACACAGTGATGAACAAGAGAACAAGTCCAGGTATTTGGTGTGGCTTAGAAGTGCTGCTGAGCTGGAAATGAAACCTGTCCTTGCCAGTTGCTGATCTGCATGGGAGTGAACTGCAGCATAGACATAAGAGCTGTTTATGTGCACAACTTTGTTCAGAAGTCATCTGATGCCTTCACAGTACCTTAACACGTTTAGGATTGTGCAAAACCATGCTGTGCAAGGGTCTTCCAAGCACTTGTTCAAAATTTCTGATGAGCAGTGAAGTCACTGGTATCTCAGAGTCTGAGCTATCATTCCTGCTTTTTCTGCTTCTTGAATTTCAGTGGCTTTGCTGGAATTCTGCCTGCTTTCAGCATATTAGGAATTTGTTCAGCTTACCGGCCTTACTGATCTTCAAAAAAACTTTTTTTCAAACCTAATGGATTTACTTTTTTTGCGAAGAATATGTATTGCTGTTCTATGTTTCTGGCATTTATCTGGAGAAGAATTATAGCTCTGGGTTGTTAACATATTAACAGATCTTCTATTTCTTTGACTTTAATTATTTAGTTTGTGGCTGTAGCAGGAATTTTTAATGAACACTTTTAGCAAACCAGCTAATTTTGTATGTTTATAAAAACATTTGCAAACTTGAGTTGGAGGTCTCGCTTTCTTACCTTTCATTTGACCTGAGAATGTGTTTTCTGTTCTCACCCCTCTCATTCTGATCGCTAGTGAGGTAGTGAAGTCATGTACAGATGACTCTTGCAGGAGAATTCCATTACCTGTACTGGCTTCTGACATCATCTCTGAGAAACAAACCCCATGCAGTTTGAGTGAACAGCAAGAAAGCACCAAGGAAGAATGCAACAGGCATTTGCCAGATATTGAGAGAGATGATATGTTGGTTAGAAGGATGGGAACTTTTCAGAGGCGTACTACTAGCTCAATTCCCACATGTTGTCGGCCCCTGTCAGTAACTCCTCATCTGCTGCAGCAGCAAGAGGAGACAGTAGCTCATGAGAAGGATTTGAAGACTCCGCAGGAAGGAGAAAGGTCAGAGAACAGAAGCAGATCCCTCTGAGCTTCATGCCTGGTTTGTGTGTGATGTTAGCTTGGATCAGTCAGCAATGTTGTTCCATTTTTCACATGGCCTTTAAAGATGTGTTTTACTCATTCATCATGGCATGTGTTCTGTTTTATGAAACTGCTTACAAGAATGTATCCGATGAACATAAAACAGTCTGGTTTCTTTTATAATATTTAAGTACTTCAGTTGTTAATTGCTGTTCAGCATGAAAACAGTCTTACATCTTTTGGGGGGATTTCTTTTGCAATCCACTGTGTTTTGTCTGAATTTTTATGCTAGTTGCCAAGTGACTAATTTGTCTCATAGATTTTTATGCAATTCCCAGCTTGTAACAAATCACCTACATAAGTGTGGGGTTCAACACAGTTTCCCCCTTGTTCTCACCCCCTGCGCTGTAGCTAAAGATGCCTAGTTTCCCTCATTGTCCATCACTCTCAGCTTTGAGTAACAGCATCCCACATTGCCTGAGCAGCCACTTGCTGTACAAGGGAGCATGATCATGGAACAGTGTCACTTGTCTCTCTGAGCAGTACTGTCACACAAGAAGACAGCCAAGAACAGCTTGAAATTCCTCAGCTGCAGAGTGATGGAACAGAAAACAACAAGAAATTTCCAGACCCACAAAGAGATGACATGTTGGCCAGAAGAACTGGAGCTTTTCTAAAACAGCCTGGGCCCAATGTTAAGCAGTTCCTTCCCATGCCATTTTCAAAGCATCAGAATAAGCAGGGTATAACTACAGAGCTTGAGAAGAAAACCACAAGGTAAGAGAGTTGTGCTTTTCTCTGTCCCTTGTAACTGACCCTCTGGGGCTGTTTTTTTTTATCTCTTGATCTGGAAGATCTGTGGGTGGCCTATGCTTTCTGCTCAGAAGAAGGCAATACAGAGTTTCTGGCCCTTTAGTAGAGCCCTATAGAGATTCAGAGCAGAGCTCTACCAGATGCAAAATTCTAACAGCATGTGGAAGCAGATATAGATAGCAATTGCTTTCATGTTACCTTTGGAGAGGTTTCTGCGTAAATATGAGGTAATCATTATAAATACTTCCAGCTAGAAATAGAGATGCTGGAGCTAGTAGGTTTCATGCTTGTCAATGACTTAACTGGTGCCAGTGATTTCAAAACAGGAAATCGAGATCCCAAGATCCCTTCTGATAATGCTCAGTGTTTTTTCTGAGCACCTCTCTTCAGATATTTGAGCTGTTTGGAGAAGCAGCCAGTTGAAGCCTTTGAGCAGACTTATCACTGGATGGTTGAGCCACATGCAGGCAAGAGCAGAATGGTCCTTACTCATCAACTTCTTCAAAGTATGCGAGGAGAAGGATATGCATGTGCCTCTACATACGTTGCTGAAAAACTAGCATATGGCTCAGCCAGGAGAAAAAAACTCTCATCTACCATAGAATTCAACAGTGGTTTGGTGTTGAAAAGACACTAAATCAAATAGCTGAGTTAAAATACAGACTTAATACTTTAATCTTGTGCGGTGTCCCAGACAATTTATTTTCTGACTTAGAGGAATGGTATAAGTATTTGCCTCTATTAAAATTACGTTTTCTGCACCTGCCTCACTTTGCTTGTCACCTGTCAGCTATTTGAGTTTGTAGTGTTTGTTTTCTTGTGTTAACCTACAGTTGTACTTTTGGTTACACATATGTGATTTTTCAAATGTTGCTTAACACGTCCCTTTGCACTGCTGCCTTTGGCTCACTCAGGCCTGAAAAATGTCCACAAGTCTGCATTAATAGTTCTGGAAAACCTGCAATACAACCATCGCAAGAACAGCAGCAAGGGCAAGAGAAAGACAGTCTCCCTCCTACAGGACAAAATGAGATTATTTGTACAGCCCAAGTGGGTGAAGACGACCATAATGAAGTCCACCTTGGTCAAATGTCTAAGCTTCAGGAGGTTCCTGAGGAAAATAAAATGAAAACACTGTCTTCCAAGGATGAGCATCTGCAAACGTGAGCTCTCTGTTGTGAATCACACAGCTTGTATGCCCCTGTGTGCACACTTCAGAATTCAGATTGTGCATTGCCTGGTGTGTTTTCAGTTCAGACTAAAACACTGTATGACAGTAGTACATGTTTTAGAAACAAATAGAATAGTTGTGTAATGCATTTTCTTTTGAATTTTTTTCAAATATTTAATTGAAAACTAAGTGAAAAGAATATTTGATTACAGTATACATGTTGAATTGTAAAAATTGTTTATAAATGGGAGAGGCTAAAATGGTCTCTGCTCTTTGAGAGATGTTTATCCTATTTCTGCATTATTAGAAATGTTGTAGTGTTGACTTTTCCACTTGATATTCTTTTTTGATAAATCCCAGATACAAACGTGGTTTGCATAGCTCTAAACAAGACCATCACTTTAGTGAATGACACTGGGTGCTGTATTACCAATAACTTTTTCCAGCTACACCTATCTGCTCTGAGGGAAAAAACCCAACCAACTAACCAATAAGAAAAACCCAAAAACAAAACAAAAACAAGCACAAAAAAAAAACTAAAAAAAAAAGCCCATGCCAAAAAATCCAAAACCACAAAAAGAAAAAGGAAATCCTGTGACTCACTTTCTGACTATAATATGTCTTTTTCATGCTTTAGTAATGGTGATTCTGAATACTGCTGTGCAATGTAACTGTTAAGTTTTGTCTCCAATTATTGCATGTATGGCACTTCTGTAAGTGTTAATACATTGTCTATTTTCAATAACTATTTTCTAGACACATTTTAGGTATACTTCAGCAGATTTGTATAATGGAGGACATTACCATGGGTTTGGTGGGGGGAGGGAGGTGAGGGGGTGATGTTCCTATGTAGTTTGAGTTCCAGATAATCAGGTAAGTCTTGGTTGCTGAACACGTAATCCCTGAACAGTGTGGTTCTATTTTCGTCAGATTTACTAGTACAAGTGAAGTGGCGCAAATTGTGTGGGTCCAGTTGCAATTACTACTTAATGTAATTATCCACGCTCTAATTTTATATTTGGTCTTGTAGATTCGGCCCCAGAACTGCTGTGTCTGATGACGCAGAGTAAGTTGTCTTGTGTTCACAAGATTCTGTTTTAAACAACTTACACTGCATGCTTTCCCATCTTTCTACTAATTTAAATGCAGTTGATGCCTCATTATTATTTTGCAGTGTTTCAGCAAATAAATTTTTCAGAAAGCACTGAAAAATGGAATGCATTATGGCTTACATTGCAGTTAAAAATAATTTTTATATAAAAGCCCATAAAAACTAAGCATACGACTAATGTCCAGCTGTTGCTTAAAGTATTGTTTCTTCTTTTTTTTTCTTTTATTTTCTCTTGCTTTTTTTCTGAATTTCCATTGCTTCTAATCAGCTGCAGGTAAAGAGAGTTGGGTTATATCTGGGTGTTAAAACAAATGAAGTATGACCAGGAAGGGGACGGAAAAAAAATCCCAAAGCAAAATAAAATCCATTGGGATCTTCAGAATAATTACCAGAAAAATACATATTTAGCTGGTCCTTTATTCTCTTTTAAAAACTTTATATTGATTACCTCGTAGGTTAGGTTTAACATTGTAATGTACTAAACTTCATTTTTTAAGAGCTGCACCTTGATGCTTTACTTTTGACAGAAGGAGTAAAACTGACATTTATTACACTCAAATATTTTAATCGTATGTATGCATGTAAACTGTATTACAGCATAGTATACAATGTCATTTAGAAAGCTCTGTGAAAGTATTAGCTGTTTTTATACGAAGTGCTGGCAATTTAGAAGCAAAGAAATCATTGAGAACTATCCAAGTAATAATAATAAACTAATAAGCACACAGATTAAATCCATAAATTGAAATAGCATGAAGGGTTGTGGAGTTTATATTATTATTATACACAGAGACTCCTATGTAATTTTTCACCCTTTTCTCTAATGATCAAGCTTAGAATCATGAACTGAATATACTTTAACAGTTCTGTAATACCTTTAAGCTGAGCAACGCCTGTGTTCTCTGACCACAGAGTAAATATGATGGTTTTCAAGCAGCGGAAATCTGTTCAATCAAATGAAGGGATAAGATAAAAAGAGCAGAATAACACTGAAGTACTATACTTACCAACGAGGACTTCCCTGCCATTTCAGAAAGCCTTCTTTTATGATTGATTTTTTTTAATTTTTGCATGTCTTTATTAAGTGCAAACATGAGGGAAGGTACATGGAGATGCCTTCAAAAAGGCACTGCACTTGGGCTGGTGGTATAATGTGAGAGTAGCAAAGATTAATAAATAATACTGTTCATTCTAAAGTGATTGTGATTTTGTTTTAAAAGCCAAAACAAATGTTCAGACCTCATTGTCATCCTTTCCAGATGTGCCACACTTTACAGAACAATATTTTCCTAAACTGACTTTTAAGTTCTTATAAATGTAAGATTGTGTTTTTCCTTCTGAAGTACTTAAAAAAAATCTAATAAAAATATGCTCTCAAGTAGGAAAAATAAATTGAACGGACATTTAAAATACTCCCAAAATGCTTGTCAAGTCTCCATTGAAAACTGCAACCTGAATTCAGTCTTAGACTAGATATTCTTTATTCCAGCAGCAAAACTAGGAACTCCTTTGTTAGATTGACAAACTTCTTTTTGCTAGTTAGGGGAACACTAGATATTGTCATCAGCCCTCATCTGTCTCAGGGTCTAGAAGAGGAAAAGCATATTGTGTTGCTTCTGATTAGGCTCGTTCTCATCTCTTGAAGAGAGAGAATTGTGGTGGTACCATAAAAGTGCAGTGTGAATTTAGGCTTATAGTGCACTGACATTTTTGAGTATTTGTTTGCTAGGGTCTGATTCTTTAGCCAGTCTGTCTCTTTTTATGTTTTGTTGGTATTTCTTAAGTCTTTGTATGACTGTAAAATGGTAATTGACCCCCACAATAAATGCCTTACATAAGAATTTTAAAATTTTGTCATAAGAAGGTTTTTACTTTATTTCTCAGTTTTAAATTTAATAGTCTAAATAATGAAATCCTTGAGAATTTTTATTTTGTCATACACTTTTTTAGCCCTGTTTAAACAAAAAATAATAATAAAAACACCAAATAAATAAATAAAAAATAATAATAATAAAAAAAAACACCAAAAAAAATCCAAAACAAAACAAAAAAACAACCAAACAAACAAAAAAAACAAAAACCCCCCAAAACCAAAGAAATTGCTGCAAGTTATCACTGGCAAGAACAGCTGTAATTTGTGACAATAAAGCCCAAACTTCCCAAATCCCAAAGATCTAGCTCTTCAAAATATACTGTTGGTGTGCACAGTTTTTTTTCCACATCATTGTTAGAATGGCAGGTCTGGTACACTGGTCGTCAGAAAGGCCTGTTGCTGCCAGACAGCATTTGTATACAATCTCCAGAGCTGTGCTAATGGCAGAAAAATCGAATTTGGTGCAGTTACATCTTCCCTGTCTGTTTGCTTGCTGTGTGCCTGCTAGTCCAGCTCATGGTTGAAGGAAAGAGTAGAGTTATGTTCATGTAGGTATTAGCGATGGTCTGGAGCCATTTGTGGTTTATACAAGAAAGAAGTAGGATGAAATTATGTGGGACTCATAGCAAAAGTGTCTTTTGACAGAACCTCAGAGTTTTGGCCCCTTTGATTCTTTTCTAAGGATGAACTTGTCAGGCAGGGAAGTTTATGTAGACATTTCAGTTGGCCTTGTCCATGTACTCAGGAAAGTGGGTTGCTCTCCTTAACGGTTACTAATGTTGGTCAGAGCAGAGCTAGTGTTTTGAGATGTGACTTCTTCAGAATGCTCTCTTGGAAAGATGTTGTCGTGGAATAATGTGTTGCTGCAGAGTTGGTATTTGAACTGACCTGATTGCTTATCCATGGCAATGGAGGCCCAGCAGTAAGAGGTGACAGCTGAAGTAGGAAGTGCATCTGGGGTTGCAGTGTATATTTTGACTCTTGGCCAAGGCTGAAGCCTTTTCCAGACTACATTTTTTATTGACTTGTTAATAGCCATGGAATCTTTTGCTGTCTCTGTGCACCCTGTGAGACCTGAATTAGTTCAGGGAATATATACAGGCTTTTCATTGGGACATCCGGGGACTCCTGCAAGAAAATGTTTTGGTTTGTCCATCCCAAATGGCAGAGGGTAAGTTCTCATGCACTCTGCTAGCCCCAGTTGCCACCATTTAAGGTCTTATGTTTTCATCTACTGCATGTGAACAAGAAATTCTCTGACATGAGGAAGAGATACAAGAGAGGAGCTGTACAACCAGTTTGACCCAGTAGGCACAAGGAAGCAGATACCAAACACTAAAGGCTTTCCTTAGTGTGAGTTTCAAAAGCTCTTAAACTGGAATAAACCCTATATGGGTGACCTTATTGTAAGTCATGCATCTCCCAGCCTACCTCCAAAATATGACTGATACTTAAATATTCTTAGTAGGTGATATACCTTTAGTTTTAAAAACAACAAACTTAGTCTTCTCTTTAGATTTTGTTATTGGGAGTGCTCCAATTCAATCATGAACAATGCAATCCTTAAGCCACCCACAGAAAAACCCAAATTAGTGTACCCCTCAGCACTTTGTTTAAAGGGTGAAGCACAGTAATATATTAACTTCACTGTTCATGCTTAAAGGCAATAGGATGTTTATTCTCTTAATTTCTTAGTAAATACCTCCTAAACAGGTTGGGATCTGTGCATGGGCTTTTCCATCCACTGTCCAGGCCATTCCAGTTTTCCCTTGAGAGTGGCATTCCCATCTTTGCTTGCCTGAAACAAATGTTGGCTCAACAGATATATGCACGGCTTTCCGTGTCTGTTCACTTTGATAGCTATGGACACAGTTGCCTACAATTTTCTCTTCATTGAGTGCTGCTTCTCCTGCTGGTTGCCTCATTGGCTCACCTAAAGCTACAGGTGATCTTTTGAGAACTGCTGTGAAGTCACTTTATGTGGAACTGCATGGCTTTCTTTTAATTTTTTTATTTTTTTATTTTTTTTGGCTTTGAATGGCACAACTGAGGTCATGTTTTACTAATAATAGATAGTAGAGGGGGAGTAGTAAACACATTATCTTTGTGTGAAGATCTTTATATAACATGAAGGGATACCAAACTATAACCTTTTTTTTTTTCCCCCCCTTTAATTCTCCAAAGGTCAGGTACAGAAATAGAAAGAAACTTTTCTTGTCCTGGACATCAGCTTTTCCTTGTTAGCTTAGCTGTACTAATGAGTAGGTGCTGATAGCATTGGATTTCTTTGAGGCAGGGAGAGGAGGAAATACCCTGCAGTTTGTACTTCTCTGGGCAGCCTTGCCCTGGTTTTGTAGCAGCAACATTTAGTCAGCCATGCTCCCTCTGATGCATTTCTCAAGCCTCTCTTGTTTTACATTGCAATGGTAACTTGTGACTGTGGTTTTAATTGGAGGGGTCTTGAAAACTCACTGGGCACAAATCTTCAGGTGGTAAAATGTTCTTAATGATTTTAATAAGAGCCACTGATGGAAGTGGAAAGTTAGTAATGCTTCTTAGTGAGACACAAAGTTGCAGTCAACTAACAGAATCAAGAGAAAAAAAGGTTGAAGAGCGTAATGCCTTAAGTACTGTGGGGGCCACAGGGATGCTAACAGGTCCTTCTAGGGGATTGCTGCTTTTGGGAGTTTTGTTACAGTGCAGGTGTCTGATTCTGCTATAGCACCCCCATGTGGCTTGAGCTCTTAAAATCTGAAGAAACGTAAGCCTCTAAATAACACTACACTTCTTGTTATTTTCCCCTTGTTCAGGAGTATGAGCATGTTTGACATGAGATGTGAAGAAGAAGCTGTGACTCAGCCTCATAGCAAAGCTCGCCATGAGAAACTGCAGAACGTACACAACCAGCTGAAAGAGGACGAGACCAGGTGGCAAGATGTGAGTATAAAACATTTCAATGCTGGCAGGCACTGAGGCCATCTAGCTAGGCAAAACCAGGACAACCTGCTAAATCTACACTTGCTGTCTAGTGTTTAAAATAATCAGCTATGCTTTTTCATTAAAAGCATGGAAGTTTGTAATTTGATGTAAATTACAGAATATGTCTTCTGGTGGCTCTGCCTGTACCCCAGTTATTTTGCTTAAAAAAACCCAAAAAACATAATTAAACCTTGATTAGGCAAAACTGAAAGCAGAACAACTTCTAACTGTTGCCTTCTCTAACTCTTCTAATTAGTAAATGTCTAAAGTGACAAAATACAAGATTGGATAGGATAGTGAATAAATAGGTTAGATTTGTCTTTAATAAATTTGCATAGATACAGAATATGCTAATGTTTTCCATCTTGTCCAAGCATACAAATTACCCTTCAAGTTAGCTACACCCCATTTCAGGCCTTTCCAAACCCTCTTTCCTCGATGCATTTCTTTAAGCTGTCCTGGCATTTGGCATCATGCAGCAAATTAGCAGGGACAGAAAAGCATTATATGCAGATAAGATAGTATCAGGAGTTTTAGTTTTGATTCTATACATTCCTAAAGATTGATTTTAAATGAGGAATTTTACACCTTTTTTTTTTTTTTTTAATTTAAAAAACCCCCACAACAAAACACATTGCTTCAAGTACAGTATTTTCCCCTTACAAGGACAGCTACTGTGAAACACATCAGAGAGGAAAATTAAAAAGTATGTGCAGCTAACATCTAACTTTTTGTAGCAGAACAGTGAAGGACTTCAGCTGAAAGGTCCCTAAGTGTGAGAAGCCATAATTTCCCATCAGAGATAAGAATAGGTCCAAAGGCATTCAAGAAGTTTGAGAACTCTTTGCTATTGAATTAAAAATCCTCTGAGGTAAAGTGCCTAAGTATTCCAGGCCTTCAGCACCTTCTACACTGAACTAAAAGTTCTGAAGAGGTACTGAAAATGCCTATATTGGAATGTCCTTGGCACACTGAGGGCTTTATAGAGACAACAGCTCTTTCATGGTCTGTTATTTTTATGCGCTTGTGCTGTAAATTTGCCAACAATTAACAGTTTCACAGGTTTTTTTTAATTATTGTTATTCTAAAGCATCAGAAGTGGAAAATATAAACATGTCTGTTTTTTAATTACAAAAAGAGGAGGAGGGCTTACGTAATGAAATTTCCTAATGAAAAACTAATTTCCAAACAATAGGCAATAGTGGGAGTAGCTGAATAAAGAAACGTCGTGGTACTTAAATGAGAATAATTAGTAACTGAGGAAAATGAAAGGTCTGTGTTACATGAAGGGGATTATACACTGATATATATAGGTCATGTGAAGAAATACTTTAATGAGCATTCCCTTAAGTGTAGCATCAATAATTTGCATTTTTAACCTAAATTCAAAGTGACAAGGTTTGTTCTTGATTTTAATAAAATAAGTTGTGCTTGCAGTACCTTCTGCTCTTTACCAATAAAAATGCAATTAAAATATTTTAAAACCCATGTAATTAATGAAATATCCTTTGAATTGAGTAGGTGTACTAAATATCTAGGTTTTATTAAAACCAGAATTTATTAGAGTACATGAAATATAATCTGTATACTAATCTCCTGATGTTGTAAAGTTAATGACAATATGCCCTTACAGTTTCATACAAAGTTATTTTCTTTGTAGAAGTTCTGCAGCAGTTACTTTTTTTACATGTAAAACTTTGCTCCTTTGGTAATTGGCTGCAAAGAAATCTGACAGCTTAGGAGACTTGTTTACTGTAATACTTGTACTGTGAAAAAGGTGTTGTTGCTCCTGTACTCTCCAGGATTTCTGAATTCATAACCAAAACAGGATGCAAGACATGGGGGCCCATAACAGGTACTTGCTGTGACTCTCCGGTGTAGGCTGGTTTTTCAGGAAAGGCAAAGAACTGGAATCAGTCAATCTTCTGCCCAATTCCAGTCAGGCAGATTCTGAAAAGTGTAAGATGGGTACTTCAACAAGGACATCTCCATGTAGCTGAATACAAACCATAGGCTTTTTGCTCTGTCATCTCTTGCACCAGCCAGGTATGAGCCACTTCAATCCCTTAACCTGTCTTGCTTACATTAGGATCCAAAATAATTGCAGGGTGCCCACGAGGAAGAATTTAAGTTTGGATGCCGCACTGGATTTTTTTATCAAAAAAACCCACAACATCAGGAGTCAACCAAACCATGCTTGCATATAGTTAACTGACAGCATGTGCAATGCATGGAACTATCAGCTCTCTAAGGCAGACTACCAATGCAGTTGTAGCTCATGGTGAAACAACATCCATTCTTCCAATGAACCTCTGCCTCTCATATATTTTATTATTAAAATTCTTCACCAAACATGATTTTTCTACTTAATGTTCCTGGGAAATTAGCTTTTGTCTCTGGTGTTGGCACAAATGAAAATGAGTGCCCTGACTTATCCTTTTATGCCAAATTTCCTGCCAGAAAGAAAGGAAACCAATGAAGCTATGAAATCCTTACTGAATCCTGCTGTTAAGAAAAAAATCAGTCAGGCAACATCTTCATTTTATGGTATAATCTCCTTTTCTCATTAAAATAAACATCACTGCCTGCAGGTGGTGGGACCCTAGTCCGCAGCAAAAACAAACATTGCAAAGTGACTAGTTGAGTTCATTGTTCTCTGGGACCAGTTTTTAGCTATTTGTAGCTCTGCATTCAGGTGTCTTCGTTCTCTTGCAGGACCTGGCTCGATGGAAGAGTCGTCGAAGGAGCGCTTCACAGGATTTGATAAAAAAGGAAGCAGAGAGAAAAAAAATGGAAAGATTATTATCTGGAGATGGAACGAATGAGCGCAGGAAAAGCATCAAAACCTACCGAGAAATTGTGGAAGAAAAGTATGTTGTTTTACTGATGTTTAGTGGTATATCTCAAAATGCCAGGTGCTCCATAGGTGATGGGTAACTTGGGAAGCTGTGCCTGCAGGCCTGAGGGAGGGAAGGATGCTGATGGAGCAGAGGAAGTAGGCATGATTTCCAGTGTCAGTTTTAATGAGATAGTCTCTCTTGTGTTGTCTCCCTTGCAGAGAGAGAAGAGAGCGGGAGCTTCATGAGGCATACAAAAACGCAAAGACGCAGGAGGAGGCTGAGAGCATCCTCCAGCAGTACATTGAAAGATTCACCATCAGTGAAGCTGTCCTTGAGCGTTTGCAGATGCCAAAAATTCTGGAAAGAAGCCATTCAGTGGAGCCAAATTCCCCACTGAAAGACCCAAATCCTTTGAGATATTTAAGGCAACAGTCACTACCTGCTCCAAAATTCACTGCCACCATTGAAGCAACCATTGTTCCAACCACTGAACTAGACCCCAGTGGTTCAACAGGATGCACATCTCCCAGCAAAAGCATCTCCAAGGCTGTGCCTATGCTGACACCCAAGCCTTACTCACAACCTAAAAATACACAGGAAGTTTTAAAGAACTTTAAGGTAGGATACATCACACTCCCCAAAGTCAATCAGGAGGCAAAGGTCCTGATTAAATCATCTGAACATATAAATGTTTAATGCAATTACGTAGAAAATGGTTGCAACATTCTGATGTTATAAAACTCAGCTTGGTGCTCTGGGCTGCTCAGTTCAGTGGTCTTTTCTTGATTACCAGTCTTCTTAGAAATTTGATGTGTTCAGAGTGAAATATTTGCACTGATCGTCTGTCCTCAGGCTTAATTTGGTTGGGGAAAGGGGGACTTGAATCAAAAAGCAAGGCATTTCCTCAGGGTTTGTAAAAGAGTGTGTGGTCATGTTCTTTGTGTTTTTAAAAAATGGAAGGGGCAGGGAGTGTGGAGGACCTGACTTTTCAAGCAAGACCTGAACTAACTTTTGCATCAGAAGTCTGATTTTTGCTGTACCCAAACAAGTCTGTCCCATTCACCCAAGTTGTAAGCCTTGAGAACACTGAAATGTGCATGTATTCACTGCAAAGTGCCCCTACTCCTTCAGAGTCAGGAGCCAGCTTCCCAAAGATACTGTCTGTCTAAAACATGCTTCTCACCAGGCATGAATGGGGAGAGCTGCTTCACTGCTGTAAAGAGGATTTAGATTGTCCATTCAGGGATACAGATATCCATTTAGGGATACAGATTGATACTGGGACAGCAGAGATTGATAGTGAGAGAAGGGGAGTAGCTGCATTGGATTGCAAGAACTGTGCCAAAATGTAGGAATGAAAGAAGTGAGAACCTGGATGAAAACAGGGCTACTGGGAATAAGAAGCTAGCTATGAAATTTGTGGGAGAAAAGGATAGGAGAAGAAACTGAAAGCAGGATATGAAATGTGAGGAGTGTATCTTTGGACTTGGTGGTTGTGGAGAATGGGAGTAAGATACTGAACCAATTAGGGAGAAAGCAAAGAATTGGGATGTGTTAGAGAGAACAGGCCAGAATAAGCCACTCTTGAAAACATCTGCTGCTCACAGTGCCAGTGCCAAAACAAGAGCTTACCAAGTCTCCATGGATAGCCATGTTGTGAGCAGCATAATGCATGGGTGCTCCCAGCCTGTAGAATTTGGGTTCTCTTGTGTCTGCCATTGGTGATACTTTGCTAGTGGCATTCAAGGGTCCCTTAAGCCGTGCTGATGTCCCAGTAGCATTGCTACCCTGTACATTCAGGTTGTTTACTTTTTAAAAAATACGTCAGCCTCTTATAGATGGTGAAAAAATATGATGTATAATTTATTGAAGTCTGTCCCAGATTCTGTGGAAACCACCCCCACCATGTTTCCTAGCTGAAATGTGAAACTGGTAATTCCTGTTTGTCCTTTACCTCAGTTGGTATGCCCCTGGAGTTTACCTTTTAGGTGCCAGTGAATCCTGGATCTTTGAGTTTTTTCTGATCCCTGACACTTTCTTCCTCAGAGGACCAAGGTATTTGTGTGTATCACATTATTGCATATATAGTTCACATGAGTGGAGAGAAACTAATCTGTGGATACTTCTACACCCCACCAGCTACCACTGAAAATCTGTCTGAATCTTGCTCACATGATGAGGAAGAATGTGATTTGTCTCAGTAGGAATTATTCCCTAGCACATGTAGCTGTTGCATTATTTTCCCTTGAAACACCAGTTTGTCGATGATTCTTGGATCTGGTGACAATGTGTTGACTTGCTCCAGATCAGAAGGAAAGGAGTATGTTTGCTGAACTCTGAAGCCAAGGCATCTGTCCTGATCATTTGGTCTTCCTCCTTAGAATAAATAGAGAAATTGCTTAGTCTAAACAGAGACACTGAAATGGATAGTGCAGCCTGCCAGTGTTTTCCTGGCTTTTTCATTTCTGAGATCTTTCATAACCTGCCTCTTTAGCAGATAATCCAACACATAGTCCCAGAAGACTTGGGGCTCAGTATCAACTCACTCTTGTGTTTGGAAATAAGCCCTAAGAGAGGTACTGTGTTAAGTCAGTGGTGACAGTGAGGAAAAGGAGGGAACCTTTTCATATGAAAAACATTCAGAAGGAGCAAAACAGCTTGTGGAAATGATTGTGCAAGGTGCTACCACTTTCACCTCCCTGCACAGTGGGCAGAGCTGAGGGTGCCCATCAACATGGGCCCCTAAGTTAATAATGATCACAGAAAACAGGCCTCTGAAAGCATGCGTACAAGTCAGTGGGAGGAGTTTGCCCTTAGCTTGGTACTGATGGGTATATACCAAGCTGGTGTGCCACTCTTGAAGATCTAGGCTGTTTACTCAGCAAGTAAGGAAGGATCTCTGTGCATGGAGCAGCAAAGCCCTCCTCACCCTTGCTGACAAGCCTGTAAACATCTGTGCTGTAGCTGGGCAGCTGCAATCTGGTGGTACTGATAACCTGATCCTCTCCTGGTCTCTCTCCACCTGGGCCTTCTTATGGTGAATGGCCAGTGAGTTCTTTGTAGCAAGACTCTTTTCCTGTATACTTCTACAAACAGCCCTCCAGCCTTAAGGAAACCTTTACATGCCACCTCCATTCAGGAATTATGAACTAGTAAAGTCCTGAGAAGAAACTCTTATTAGTGCAGAAGAAGAAGCCAAAGCATATTTTGTATTTCCTTCCTTGCTTAAGCATTGCTTAGTGGGAATATATGGCCACCAAGGAACTTGACACTGAGAAAAAAAGTAGTTAAACTTTTTGTGTGCTCTCCTGCAATCCAAGGTGATTGCCTAAAGTCAATTTATTTTATTATGTCATGGAGAGGGTGGAATGCCCAATTTTATTTGTTGGTTCCTTATTTCCCTGTTATGAACAATAAAGAAGCAGATGAACTCTGCTGCTCCTGACCCTTCCAAGTTTACATGACAGCGCTTCAAAAAGCATGGTCCAGTAATACTCTGGTGAGGTCATTGGAGTACATAAGCAGTTCATCAGCATAATTACACAAGGAGAATCTGCTTGCCTCTTGCACGAGGCAATGCAAAACTCAGCTGTTTTTGTATAAATTTAACATAAAACTTCAATTAAAAAAAATAAATTGTGTGATCTGTGATGCATACAAAGGATGTCTGTATGTTACTGGAAGAATGGAATGTGGGAAACCAGGAAATCCAGAAAAATTATTACCTTGTGCCTGTATTTTGTTTATGACCTCGCTAGGGTCAAAGGGTTTTCTGGTTTGGCCTGTTGCATGAAATGTGTGCTTGGATCCATCCTTCACTGATAATACAGACTATGTTAATGATTGTGATATCATGTTGAAGTCCTAATTTTCCAAATTCCTTTGCTAATTGCCTCAGCATATTTATTTAACTGTATTCTGCAGGTAGATGGAAAAGTCAGCATGAACGGAAAAAATGTCAACGGCACAGAAGAAAAGGATAAAGAGTGTACAACAGTGATATTTACTCCTTCACCAAGCAGATCTCTGAAATTTGATGGAGTAGCCAGAGGGGACAGGCCCTCAGTAGAGTTGAAGAAGGACCCCCCAAGTGTTGAGCTCAGTTTACAGAGGCCTGCCACTCAGAGTGTGCACAAAGAGCCAACAGTAAGACCAACACAAACAAACCAGCCTTACTTTCTTTGCCAATTTTCTGTCTCATGATGCATTTAATCACTAACTAATGATACCCGAGTGCTTATGTTTGCCTTGTTTCAAGAGGGTGTGCCTGGACCAGGGAAAATAACCCCAAAAAACAAAAACAAAACAAACAAAAACCCAAACAAAACAAAAAAACAAGCAAACAAAAAAACCCAACCAAACAAAAAAAAAACCCACCAAAATCCTTTGTAAATTAAAGGCTTCTTCCTTTTGTATGTGCTTAGGGAAATAGGGTAAGTTATTTTTGCAGGTAGTATTTCTGCCTTTTTTCTCCCCCCTTGCCCCCGGATGTCACACAGCTGGTAAATATGCTTTAAATGTGCTGGGCTAGAGAGAAATTGATTCAGTGTCCCAGCCATTGTGCAGGTTTATTCAGCGCTTCTCCTAGTGTAAACAACATAATTGGACTGTGTGAACCATTATAATTAGTCTCAGTTTTCAATTTTCAAAGAAGAGAATGTGGATGTGCTGGCAGTTTTGAACATTTGGTTTTCATTCCCCTCTCAGAAATATTTGAAAAGGAGATAAGCTATTGAAATGCTCAGAGGGGCCAACATGCTTCTTAAGTGCCTTATCAGAGACACAAATTAATTTTACCTTTTCATCTTTCTCTCCCGCTCTTCCCCAGAGAAAAAGGCAGGAGTAAAACTAGAGCATATCACAGCAGGCATCTAGATGCTACAAAACTGTAATAAAAGTAGATAGTAAAAGCAAAACAAGAAATAAGAACAGGATTGCAAATAAAGCATGTAAAAGGGTTGCAAACAAGTGACAGAAGAGGGAATTCTCACCATCTTTTTCTGTGTAACAACAAAGAGAATTGGAGATGTGGTGAGAGTTGGAGTATGATAATTTTTTTCTTTCATCTCAGATTTCATCCAAGCATTGGCCAGATGGGTAATAGGGAGCAGACAGGGGCCTGGGGCATGATGGTTCATTCATGAGAAAGGATTTGTCTTACTCCCCTGCTTAACGCCAGTCTAGCAACACACAACCAAACCGTGGAGCCTGCAGCAATCATGGGAACTGGGGTGTGCTGTGAGCACAGACTTGATCCTGTCAAAGGGAACTGGTATAGAGTCAAAAGTGAATGATTTGCAGGGAAGGCAGATTTGGGGCTGCCCCTGTCAGAATGATCTGGCTGTGAGGGAAAAGCCACATAAGCATTGTATCTGATACAGAAGAGCAGATAATGGGAGTGTTTGGAGAATAGAGAGTAACCTCAGCTTGCTGGTGATTAGAAGCACAATGGCTATCAGAAAAGTAGCCAAATAAAAGTGCTACTGCCTTCTTTTTTAGGATTTCCAGGCCTAGTTAGAGTTATGAGGAAATTCAGCAATAGAGGCCACGGTTAGTTCTTGAGTGGGCTCATATCTGTTCAATGCCCTCTCATCCTTCCCTTTCTACAGCTTTGAGGATGATATGGGCAGCAAAACATAGGTTTTTCTGTGTCTGATTTCCGCTCCCAGTTTTTAGCTCCTGTGATGATATTGACAAAGGAGGCAGAAGAGTTTGACTCCTCAGATTCCTTGTGTCTCTTGACATTTGCAGAATAGCTCCTGGTTTGTAATCTTGAGCGCACTTAATGATGAAGCCTTCAAGGGAGAATGAGTGTGCACCCAAATGGTGCTATTGGCAAAGTGTCCCTGCTCTGACTACAGATTTTATACCAGAAGCTTCACAATTCCATCGATAATGTGACTGGATAGTGAAAGTCAATATAATTACTCCAGGTGCTTCAGCTTCAAGCAAAGGTATGTGCGTTAAACATGTCAAGGGCAGAGCAAGGACAGCAGACTGCTTTGAGCTGAATCTTCCATGGGAAAACTAATGGAATGCACTGAGTGTGATGAGGGAAAGAAGAAGGAGAGCTGCCTGTGGCTGGAAGGGAATTTCCCAGCCTAAAATAAGATGTCAGGTTCTGTTCCTTCTGGATGTTTACTTCTCTTTAGCCATATGCTTCTTTTAAATTTTTCAAGTCTCCATGCCTCAGACTAAGGCATGGGCAGCAATTTAGCTATTGATCATACAAGAGGGCCCTAGTTTGTGGATGGAAAGGGCTTAGATGCCAGGTTACAGAGATGAAATATGCTACTGATGCTTGGCTTCTTCACTATATGTGTTGGGACACAGAGCAGCACTGCTATAGGTAGTTTGATATGGATGTGATTGGTCTGGGGCCTTATCTGCATGAACTGAGCAGCTACACTGGACTCACTTCACTCAGCCTTCTCCCTGTACCTATTTTACTTTGGTCTTTGAACAACTAACACAACTATGCCAGCCTCATCTGCAGAGCCTGAAATGTTAAACTCCTCTCTGAAGGTATAACCCCTCCTAAGAAAGCTGGGAATCCAAATTAGGGAAGATAAGATCCTCATGGGTTTGTCCCGCTCCCCATAAAAATATGGTCTCTTGCTGGATAGAGTGCGGCATCTAGCTGTCACTGTCAGCCCTCCAGAAGGGAAAAAGAGGATGGGTTTTGTCCCCAGCAATGGGGCTTCCCAACTACACATTCTTACAAGTAAGAAAGCATTCTGAAAGTCTCCTCTGTATCACTTCCCAAAAGGAGAAAACAGGGCTATAGGTTTTGTCTGATGCTTAACCTTTCTGAATTTTTGGAAGAGGAGGAGAAGACAACAGAAACAGGCATAGAAAAGCAGCTGCGATGAAGAAGAAGAGCTGTCTGGAGTGGAAGAAATTACTGGAGTTCTTTTGCGTTGAGAAAACTTCTACAAATGAAGCATAATTTCAAAGCCATTTCTAAATTTGCTTTCACCGTGTTCATTTGTATACTTTATTGATACAGTTCTTGTTAGCTATGTCCTTCACAGGCAGTAGTTCCTCTGTTAAGAGTTGTTGGTTCAGGGCTTTGATTTATCCCCCTCTAGTTGCTCATAGATTTGGTTTAGTTTTGTGTTTTATTCTTTCATTTTCTGCCCAAAGTCTATTTTGTGAAACATATATTTCTTTTCATATATACCTTACCTTTGGCCCTCCTGTTCTCCCCTTCTGATTCTCTTCCTGTTCCTTACATTCCCCTTCCTCCTTCATGCCTCTTAGGGCTGCTCCCTGCTGTTTCAGTTCATTTGTCAAATGGAGAAATTCTTGTCTTCTCTCCACCTGGCAGTCCTCCCTTTGAAGCTCTGTAGTCCTAGTTTAAATGTGCCTGGCTGCCCTCAGGCATTGTCTGCAACAGGGGAAGATGCTGTGCAGCAGTACCTCCTGGCCTTCTTTTGGCCTGAAGTTTAGTCAAGTTGCACCACTTAAAACACTAATACTGTTGGAGGCTTTTGGGGAGCAAGGAAGTTGCAGGGATCATTTACTTTGGGAGAGACCTCAGGGTCACTTGTCTTTTTGACAAGAGAAGAGCCCCATCTATGTGTGAATGAAATAATGTTTGGCAATCAGCAAATGATTGAGAAACATGTACATCCTGCCTAAATCTGCTATGAAATGAGATGCAAAAATAATTGCAGCAAGTGGACAGAATAGTAAAGAAAAATATTACCAAGAAACTGTACTTTTATAGTGTATCTATACTTGTAGTGGATAGATAGAGTATTAGGTAGAGTATAGGTAGTGTACTGGGAATTTTGCAAGAGGCTTACCTTTACTTAAGTAGCTTATGAAATTTTGCTTAAGATTTAAGGCTAAAAAGTATAAACTTGGCCTACAAACAGGATGAAAATATCTCGCTGATATTTGTGGAGTGATGCTAAGAGGGATATGTAAAGCACACCTCTTTTAATGCAGTTTGGAAAACAGGGGCAAAGACCCAAAGACTGATCAGTCAGTGGCAATGCCAGCAATAACATGAGAGTCATCTCCTCATCCTGGTCCTACCTGTTAGCCACTTAGGTTGTGTTTGCTTTTCGTTATACAGAACAGCGATGCACATTACAAACACTGAGAAATTCTGTCCTATGGCTCTTTGAGTCATAAGTTGACAAAGTGAATGTTTTGTTTTAAATCAGTATTTGTTCAGATTTTAGTGTAGGGAGTTTGTCACCAAGTAGCATCTCTTTATTTTAACCAATCTTTTTATGAGCATTTAGAAATGATTGGCTTGTTATAGCTCTAGTTATAACTTTGTTCAACCAAAAAAATAAATATAGGCAGCAACTTAAAGAAAGATCAGAATGAGGTGGTGATGGTGAGGAGATAGCTTTCTTTTAATTTTTCTCTAGCTAGCTTAAACTTGTCCATTTCTACTCACTGCATGCTTGACACAAAATAAACTTGTTTTCTATATCCAAGTAACACTCTCCTTCATCTTCAAAAATCCATTGATTTAACTGAGATTAAAGTACAAGCTTTCTTGTGGTTGAGGATTGTTGGCCAAGCTACAGGAGAGCAAGGCTGAAATCCTGATTTGTACATATCCAGTAAGACAAGTCTTTGTTCTTTGATTCATTACAATAAACACTCGTAGAGTAAGTATGGCTGTTCCAGATTGACAGCCTTGCCTTGAACCACACATGAAAAGAGGGCTGGACTACCTGAAGGAAAAAAGGTTTAGGATGAGAAGTGAGAGCAGCAAAGCTTCAAAGCAGCTAGAAGGGAACTCTGCTCAGCATTTGGTTATGAATACAACCTGCCTGTCTCCTGTCTGCCAGACAGCCACACACTTTTCAGTGTCTGTGAGTGACAGGAGCTTATTTTACATCCCAGTCAAGCAGTAATAACTGTAATGACTATCAGAAATACTTTACACTATTCCTTGCAATATTTTCAAGGCTACTCTGTCGGTTACTGATTACCTTGACCTTAGGTTGTAATAGCTGGCCTGAGTATAGCAGTATATAGCTGGCAGATGACTTAATCTGTTGAAGCAGTGTTCTGCTGTAGTACAGTACTGGCATAGCATACAGGAAACTTAGCTGTGGCAGCCCAAAGTCATGCCACCATGACTACTCACATAAATTGAAGACACTAATTTTGATGAGGAAATTATTGTATGAACATTTTGAAGTCAATGATACATGTAGACTTTGAATCACAGAAGTATGAAAAATGTGTCAGGTAATTTTTGCATGTGGCTATTGATGCCACAAGAAATTTAAGTACTGAATAATTTTACAGAATTTAAACTGTAGTTCTAACCTGATTATTCCCGATATCTCTGCATTCTCACTGTTTCCAGACAGCTTGTTTTGTCATGTTTGCATAGAAAATACAGTAACAATATTTCACATGATTTTGTATGCAAGCAGTGTTAACTGAGCTGTGTTTCAATTTAATTTGCAATAAGGGTTAATAAAGTTCTACCGTAACTTCTTTGGAGTTTGTATTCTTGTAGAAGTTGTGATATTCTGTGTGTTAGGTGTTCCTAGTTACTGTATATTTAGGGTTTTACAAGGGTGTATGGTTCTGCCACAACAGCAGGCAATATGGCTATTTCTGGCTGGTATGGTCTTTATTAAAGAAATACTTGGACTGATACCCTAGTTTATGTGATAAAAATCTTATCTGTCACAACCTGAACTAATTTATTTTCATGCTTAATAAGTGCGTGGTAACATTGTATGTGCAGCTGTGCTTGTGTCTTTGTTAAATGTATACCTTGTTTAGCAGAACCCACGTGTTGCTTTGGGCTCTGTTACTGATGTGCTCATAACCACAACTGCAATCACAATATTTAATTTTACACCATGGACTAAGACTTCTAAATTGTAAATGGGGAAGCTACCAGGAAACTCCTGGGTAGCTAGATGCTCAGGGTACTAAAAACACCAATCCAAACAGACAGCATTCTTCAGTTTTCAGGAGTTAATAGGACAGAGTCTTCACATCAGCCTCGATCAGTGCACAGAGATATTCACAGCCCCTATGCACCAAGGGTTTTCCTACTTCCCTTGAAGCCTTCATTGCCTGTGGTGGTGGACAGCCAGGTGCTGTCTGACCTTCCCTCATAGGCCCCTGTAGCAGAGCCAACATGGGGAATGGCTCTGCTGCCCTGCAAAATGAGACCTCTGCTCACACAAACATGAATGGCTGCGGCAGAGAGGTGTTGAGAGGCCACACACATCCTTCATCTCAAAGCATGAGAGCTCCACTGAAGCACCTCAGAAACGTCACCCACGGGGTTAGTCCATTTTTCAGTGTCCATATCAAAATATGATCCCCTTAGGTATAATAAAATGCTTGTGTGCCTTTTTTCCATGTTCAATAAGATAATCATTTGATTACAAAATATTTATGAAATATGAAGGATGATAGCCTGTGGTAAAAAAGATATTTTGTCAACTGTATGAGCACAGGCATTTTCTTATGTGTATCATATACCTGGGAATAAAATACTAGATAATATTGACTCATTATTATAAATAGAATTAGATTTAGTGGAAATGAGAAAGTTCCCCTGTGAAGTTGAATTAATTTTTTATAAATTACTTACTAATCAGTTTTATATTTTTAGCTGTATGTCACTAGCATTTAATTGCTCAGCAGAGGGAGGAGAAAGAGTCAAGTCTCGTGAGCAGGAACAGAACTTGTGCAGCATGCCATTGGAAAAAATGAGTTTTCCTGCAGCAAGTAGTAGCTCTTTCATTTTTCTATAAATAACATTTATGTCTATACTTGGTTCAACATCCTGGATATAGATTATGGATAGATTTAGTTACTACACTTGTGCAGAATAGCTACATGACAGCACCGTGCATCCTGCATCATCTCAGCATTCACTGAGCATTTTGACCCCTCTGAGAGGCCAGTGTGGCTGTGCTCTTTCCCCAGCTCCAGCTGACGTGAGCAGTTGACCTTCCTGTGTTTTAAGCAACACTTTAACACTTTTTGTCTTGGCCTGGGCTTATTACAGTTTATAACTTTAAAGCCTCCGAGATTGAAATTAAAGTTGAATTATTTATTTGAATTTTCCAATTTGGACAGTTACTTTTTGAGAGTGGAGGGTGAATTCCATTGTTTTACAAAAATAATATCAATATAAATAATTTAAATTTTCAACCATTTCTTTGGAAGGGCTTATGGTTTTGAGCACTAGGTTTGGAGCCTCTTGCTTTTCCATGGGACTTCTACCCTAGGCTGCCGTTGTATCAAGAACCAGGGGTGAGGCTGAAAGAGAAATTTTGTTTAGTTACATTAGTGTTCTGCTGGGGCTTTTAGTGTGAAAGCTTTCAGTGAAACAGAGGCTGGTGCCAGATGGGCTGGGAGAGAAAGAAAGGTGGGTTATATGAGAGAAAAGAGCAACTAGATGGCAAGAGGCAAACCTCTGGGACACAAGACTTTCAGTCTTTTGAGCATTTCTCTGAGGCCTGTGTTTTAGCCTGTGCCTCATCTCCAGTGACTGTCCCTCCTTGGGGTGCAGGTGACATGGAGGGAAAGGTCTATGCCTTGTTTGCTCTTGGTATAGATGCATTCACAAGTGAACATGGTGGAGAGGAGGTCCTGAAACTTACCGTGTTACGTTTTTGGAGACTGTGTTCCACTCTCTGCCTGATCCAGTTTGAGAACTGCTTTTAGGCAGATGGGGGATGTGTCTTGCCTAGGGCAGAGGGTGAGGTTGGGCAGAGTTGAGGATGTATTGGAAAGCACCGGGCAACAGGGAGGATGGCAGGCAGCCAGCACCAGCAAGTGCTGGAGGAGACATTCTGCTGCTTCTGGAGACTTGTGGCTGTGATATGGTGCCTGTCCTGCTGAAAGGTGGCAGCACAGCACTTGGCAGCTGTAGGCTCCTTCTGTTGTTTCTAGCACTGCTGGATTCCTGCTGGGCTTGACCAGGTTACTGGCTCTGGCCATGGCCCCACACCAGTCCACACCATTTCCTTGCAGTGTGTCTTCCCAGGCAAGTTTCCTGCCCCTCTTCAGAGTATTCCTCCCTCCAGAGAGGAAGACAGGCAGGAATTCACAAACTCTGCCAGCAGAAAAATTCTCTGGAGCTTTGTGGTGTGTCTACAGGTGTTGGCATCGTGTTGGCACTGCCAGCAGATGTTCCCAATGACCGAGCTGTGAGAGCCCAGGTCTGCTTTTCATGAGGCATGTTTGGATAGGGGGCCATCGGCTTACATGGGCCTGCAAGGATAAGAAACAGGATCTGTGCAAAAGGTAGAAGTCTGGATCCTGCCTGCAGAAAGGAGGACATTTCATCAGATTTCCTCCTTTGCAGCCCTTATTAAGATAGACAGGTAGGAGGAGGACAGGAGAGTCTACAATAGACTACTTCTGAAATATGTGACTTTTTATCTCTAAAAGTAGTCTGCTTTTTATTTTCCTCTGTTGAATGTGCCATTTTCTAGATATTTCTGGCATTAGAAGCACTGTGAAGTGCTGATCGCTTCACTGCAGTTTTTTCTTCATTTGCCTGCTGGAAAAACGGGTGTGTGGTGGAAGCTGCTGAATAGATGAGCTGAAGTGTTACCCTTGTTTTGACAGTGTGGTTTTAACTCTGCAACAGCCCTGTCCTGGGTCAGGAAGCTTGGTTTTCAAAGGCATTTGGATTATTGGCTTGATATGGTCTCACCATATTTTTTCAATCCTCTCTTAGTAGTGTTTCAAGTATTTCATTGCCTTTAATACCAACTCTGGCTTTTCCCTTCAGATAACAGATTGTTTAGACAACCGTGAAATAGAGGAAGTATTTAATTACTTTGCCACCTTTCAAGCCCTAGTATGTGCTCTGTATTCACTAATGCATACATTTTTGTGTTACTCTGGAAGGGGAGACTAAGGGTAAAATATATGCTTATCTCCAGCTAACACAATTCAAGATACCATACCATTTAAAAAGCCTCTAGGAGCTATTCCAAACCAACCACGTTAATGGCTGCTGCTGAGCGATTTGAAAAGGAAATTAAAACCCAAATGATTCAGCACCTGACCAGCACATTCTTCTTTGAAACACACTCCTCAGCACCCTACTGAGCTCCAAACTGACCTGGTTAGAACACACTACAAAGGAGCAACAAGCACTGCCTTGAGTTAGCACATGCTTTTATTTCCACTGCACTCACTCTGTGGTGTGTTCCTCTCTCCAGGCCTCCCCGATGGAAGTGGATGGAGCTGCCAGCCCCCAGGTTGAACCCAGCCCCAGCGGTACAGCACCTGCTGTCCTGGCGTGCCCGTGCCCAGGTGGGTGCGCTGCTGCCCTCACCCCTGCTCTTGCCCTTCCCCACCTATGGGGCTGAGCTCGAGGCCCAGCCTGTGGTGGGAGTCCAGTAACAGCATCTGCAGCAGCAGCAACAGAGTTCATCAGGAAGTGCTGCAGATGTCAAATCTCAACATAAGGTGAAACTGTCATAGCAGTCATTCACTGAAGTAACCTCCCAAGGGGCGTGGTAGAGTCTTCATGGCATGATAGCTTTCTGGTGTGGGTGGACAGGGTGCTAGACAATCTCCTCTAGACTCCCTTTCCCAGGAAAGGTGGAAGTAGATGGTCTGTCAAGGCCCCTTCCAGCCTGGGCTATTCTGTGGTTGAAGTGACAGACCTGACTGCACAATACTCGGTGTGAGTTGTCCACTTTGCTATTTGTGCAAATGAAAAGCTGATGCCACAGCATGCTGTATCCAGAAGGCAACAAAGGCAGAAGATATCTGTCAGTCATAGCTTCTGTTTAATGCTTTTCCCCCCCAAGACATTAAGAAATGGGGAAAAGGAGTAAGAAGGAGCACTTCAGTCCTCATGAGGACTTTAAATGGACAGTATTGTGCAGACTCTTAGTTTTCTGCTTTAAAGCCTTTATGCATGATTCCTAATCTGGAGAAAGGAATTTGCTGGTAGAATTTTAAGCTGTTTTCTTCAAAAGTGTGTTTCTGAAACATTGTCTTTGAGTAGGCATGTCATCTGTTGTCCACTACCATAGTACATTCATGGTTTGTTTTTTTTTTCCCTTCATTTTTTAAAAACGGGTCTAGTAAGCTTAGTTTGGTATGGCTAAGTAAAAAGTATTATATCAAGTATGTATTCAAATGAGATCTCTGACTGTAATTGGTATGTAAGCATAATGCTCCTGTTGCGGATAAATGTGACTTAAACAATTGAGCTCTGCCCTTGAACAGCAATGAAGTACCATTCCCCAAAGATTAGAAGCACATGGGCTGTTAACAAGGGCTCATTAGCTGACTTAACTACTAGTAGGTGCCAAAGTACTTAGGTTAACACTCTTGAATAGCACCTGGCAGGTAATGTAGAAGGTGCAGTCTTGTGATGAACCAGCCAAATTCTCCTCCCAAGAGTCAGCAGTTATGAGCTGGTGTTGTCTACAAATCACAAAGCCACTTTGTCCCCAGCTTCGCAGCTGTGAGAAATGCTAAATATTAAGTATTGACAGCAAATTTTAATATTGGCTGGCAAGGAAAACTGAGATAGCATTGAAAAAATTAAAATGGTACAGTAACATGGGGTTTTCATTATGTCTGCTGCTTTGGAGGGATAAATGTGGTCCAGTCTGTGTGAGCTTCTCGTAGAGTAAGCGACCTCCTCTGGTGTTCAGAACAAGGCAGATACGTCCATGCTGTGGCCCCTATGCTACCAATGGTGTGGGAATTGTTCCAATGCAGGGTTCATCTGCCTGGCAGTAGGAGCAGCTCTAGTCTCTGCTTGTGTGCAATGGAGCCTTAGGGTTCATGTCTTTCTAAGCTCACTCTCCTAGCCTGTCAAAGAAGTACATTCAGAAGCTACCTCTGCTGCTATGGTTGAAAAGGAGGCAGAATCTGAAGCTTCTACTTTAGGAGTCTGAAGAGATATCTGGGTGCTTATGCAGTGCCTAAGATGTTGGAAACTCCTCTGCTTCCCAAGGTGGTATCATCTGTCAGCAGTTTAGCTGTCACAGTCCTCAGCTGTGGACCTGTGTGCTTGTCCTCCCTTCTCCCATAACCTAGCATCAGTTTGTTGGGTTTTTTTAACTGAATGATAACCAGGTTATTTCAGTCTAAGGCTTCCTATCAGCACAGTTTATTTGCTATCTGATGATTAAATGATGTGATTTAGTGGAAATAGGCAAGCTGAAATATCCTCCAGTGCTGACAGTGAGACCATGCCTACTGTGGTATAGCACTTGTCTGTGTAGCACCTTAGGACAGGATTCATCACACAACTTCAGTAAAGAGATCTTAGCTCAGTAGGCTCATTGTAGGTTACAGCTCATCTCAGTCAAAGAGGAGGGTCTGAAATAGTTTGTGTGACTCTTTCCCAAAGATTGCTTCTCTGTTTTTGTTCACCATGACGGGTGTCCCATGATGCCCAAGTCAAGTGTAAGCACCCACATTTTGACAGGTGAATTTCACTCTTAAAGCCTTATCTTCTCTGAGAGATTAATTTTGCTTGTGTTGAAGAAAAAAGATTATATTTTCAAATCATCCAGTAAATGGGCTCACAGTATATCCAGTAAGGAAATGAATTTTAAGAAATAGGCCTACATTTTATTTCAAAAAATATCTTAACCTTGCAATATTATCTCTTACATGTGTGAATTAGGTTCAGATCAAAAGCAATTCAAGTCAACTGTAGCTTGTGCCAGCCCTGTTGTGAAGAGATTAGAATTCCTTCCCAGTCCTGTTCCTTCAGAGGAAACTGCTTCCAGTGACAAAGATGTGAAAAAAGGTGAAATGGAACAGCAGAAGGAAGCAGAGCTCCCTCCTACACCAGAGGTATGTACAGACAAGAAAGGAACTAGAAAACAAAAAATAAAAAGGCCAGGCAAGGAGGGGAGAAGGATCTCCCCCGGAAATGTTTATTGTGCAAATTGGTATTTTTCTCTACATAATGTCACTTCAGGAGTTCATTTGAAACAGTCTGCCAAGGAATAACCCTGGAGGAAGGTTTCTCTTACCAAATCCTGTGGTCATCAGAGAGTTCTCCCTCAAAAGGAACTCCACAGTGTCTGCTTGTAGCATTTTAACCTGTAAAACTGTAAATTGGCTGGACCAGAAATGAGAACTTAACCTACAAACCCTAGTCCCACTGCCTGTTAGGAGGGCAGAGTATCCAAAAGGTGTAGACAGTGGAGTTACCCTCTTAAAGTGCTTAACAAGTGCAGGTGGTGGCAGAGGTAACAAACGGCTGTGACCATACTGCTCTGTCAGGTTAGTTAGTTGTTGGCTAGTTAGATGTTGTTAGAAGATTGGCCTTAGTGTGCAGGGCACTGTGACTGTCAACAGCAGACAGCTACCAGTTACTTAAAGGACATCAGTACTGAAACTCCATGTTGTAATTCTGGGGTAGAGGCTTCATCTTTGATAATGTTGATTCAGAAAATAAGTAGAAAGGGTTTAAGTTAACCTTTGATTGAACCTGTTGGGTTTTTTAATGCTCTTTTCTGCTCCCAGATGTCTGAACAGGTGATGAAAGCAAAAGTCTTGGAACAAAAGGGGAGTGTAGTGTTGCCATTTTTAAAGAAACTACCAGAGACCAGCCAAGTTACTCTGCATAATTCTGGTCTACAAGGTGAGCAAAAAGCATTTGGAGAACTCAGCCAGAGAATTCTTATGTGTCAACTTAATGCGTGCATGTGGTGTTCAGGTAGAAATGCATAATCAATGGCCTGGAGGGTTTTGAAAGTAAAATAGTTATTTTCTAGTTGCATTGACTGATATTGGTAGTGTGGCTTCTGTAATGCAAAGGATTCTTCTGGCTGATTGACTTAAACACAACACCAGAAATGTGACATGGTGGAGGGGGCAGGGAAAGACCTATCTTACATTTATCTCACCTAGCAATAAAAGATGTATTACTGCTGCTCAAAGATGAAAATGACTTTGCAATTGGTTTTATCTCACAATAAAATTTTCTGGAGATAAATTCTACATTCAGCTGCTCACGTGGAGCTCCTTTTCACAGATAAACAATACACTTATCTTGCCACATCCTTGAAGCTGACTGCTGCCCAATACAAGTTCTTGCAAAGCAGAACCTTTTTTCCCCTCACTTGATTAGCCTAATGTTTTCAAGATTGGAACTACTGAAGGTGATTGCAGAAAAACTGGAGAGGGACTTTAAGGCAACTTAGTGACAGTACAAGGGCTTTAACCTGAGGGAGGGTAGATTTAGGTTAGATATTAGGAAGAAATTTTACTGTGTGTGGTGAAGCACTGGAACGGGTTGCTCAGAGAAGTTGTGGATGACCCACCCCTGTAAGTGTTCAAGATCAGTTTGAATGAAGCTTTGAGCTACCTAGTCAAGTGGAAGGTATCCCTGTCCATGGCAGGGGAAATTGAAAATAGATAATCTTTAAGGTTCAGTCCACTCCAAACCACTCTATGGTTGTCTGAAAAGGAATAGAATTTTCACTGGTTGTAAGTGGGGAGGTACTACCCAAACAGATGTTGAGAACAATATTGTTTTATGATAGGCACAAATCAATTGAAATGTCAAGTAACAGATTATAGGCCTCTTGCCTGTTTTCTGAGTGATGCTGAAAGACTTGGGTGCACTCTAGTGTTCACAGCATAGAGCGCTGAAAGGATCACAAAATCCTTTGAAACCTGTATTTGCAATAGGAATGAATGCAAGCACCATGCAAAGACTTGAAGGGGTGGCTGTCCTTGAATAGCAGTAGTGTGTTAGAGCTCTCAAGTAACTTCAGGTGCCATGTTGCAAAAGTATCATTTAAATATAGATAGTCCATGTGATCTTGAGGTCCATTGTAAACTAGCTGCCATGGGCCAAATCCCTCCTGTGGCCAAGGTGGCTCAGGTCTGAGAGTCTGTCATCGCTTTTTGACCACACTGTTTCTTGTTTTGTCTCTGTGCCGTTGCCTGCAGAGCCGCCCCACGGGGCCGCGGTTCCGCTTAGGGTTCGCAACAACTGGCGGCGCTCACAGTTTTTCTCACAGTCAGGTAAATGCGGCGCAAAGACCAACTTCAGCCCTTCTGCCTCCAGTCATAGGTGTTGTCGGACGCAGGGCTGGGGTGAAAACTGATGATCACGGGGACTGGTTCTACCTCTCGCTTTTGTAGAAAGTATCTATTCCTGCTGCACAGTTGACAGAGAGCTGTTGGGTTGCACATTGTTGCGATGCTCTGCTTTCAGGCACCCAAAAGAAATCCCTTGCCTATAAGTACCTTTTTCTTTATTTTTTTAAATCAGCCTAATTTTCAAAGACATTTGGATAGAAAATGGCAATGGTTCTCTTCGTAACTGTGGCTCTTGAATAGTGTAGTCCCATCCTTTTAGCTTTGCTGTACTTTTTCCTTCCTTGCACTAAATCATGAAGGGAAAAGTAGATCAAGGTAGGTAATACTCAGTATCTGAACACTGCTAACCTCTGTGGCCAGAAGTAGATGTCATTAGCTAGTGGTAGAGTAGAACCTGATGTTAGTTAATACTGTGCTCCTCTATACCCATAAGAAAGTAGTTTTGTTGGTGATGGGTGTAATCTGGTTTTCTGATTTATTTGCTTGCAATTCATCCTCATGTTTGGTTGTGGGAGCAAATAGGAAACTAACATGAAGCTTTTTCATACAGATGTAATGTAGATTTAATTGCAGGCTAAGCATGTGTTGCTATGTTAGATTTAATCTTTCCTTCTTCTGTTTTGTTTGTTTTTTTGTTTTGTTTTTTTAATAGCTGAATCTGATAGTGGTGACAAATCAAATGTGAGTACCTGTTTTGCCTCATTGTTTGGTTTAGAGATTTGTGTTTAGTAAAAATTAATTTTTTATGCAAACTGTCTTGTAACATCCATAAATCAGAATGAGATTTTTTTTCTCATAGACATGTAAAAGTACAACCCAAGTCAAGGCATAGTCTGAATCTGAAATTGATGCATTCTCTTCTTCTTTGGAGGGAATGGTAGCTATACAGTACGCAGTTGCTGAAGCCACTAAAGTGTCACAATCTTGAAGTAATATGTAATTGTAAATTATCCATTCTATTTTAAATGTATAGAAATTAAAGGACTCCACAACTCTATTGACTCCTCAACAAAAACAAACCCAACTTACCACATATGCTAGTCTGAAGTGCACAGTGTTTCATAATCTGTTTGTCACGTAGAAATAGACATAATCTCTTCCTATCAGATTCAAATACTACTCTTAGTGGAAAGGGTCTAAAATTGCCCTTGATTATAAGGACTTTAAATGTGTCATGTAATGGGATCCTTAGTGAAACTTGAGGTTTTATTTCATTGTGGATAAAAATTCAAAGCAAGGCTATAGGCTGTTGTGCTGGCAGACATATAAAATGAGAGAATATTTTTTACAACATAAAATTGCATTTCTGGTTGTGCAGAGGATTATAGAGAAGCAAAATAGGTATGTTCTTTAAATTTGAGTACTTGCAGGGGGGTCTGGTGCTGCTTAGAGATTTCTTTAAGATCTTTTTCCCTTTTTTTTTTCCCCTCCAGTTGAAGTTTCCCAAGCCTTTCTTTGCAATCCAAATGATTATTATTTGGATACCTATGGGCAATCTGAAGTGTCAATGAGTCTCAGAATATTGTCTGCTAACGGAGTGAACCACTATGTGGTTCTCAATTTCCCATTGTAACTTCTTTGACTGGGCTAGGACAGGTGAAGTGCAGCTTTTTCTGGTAGCCTTGTGAAATGTAGTGTCACAGTCTAATATCTTGGTTTTCCTTCATGTAAAGCGTTTCAATTTTTGGTCCTGGGATCCAGAAGAAGAGCGAAAGCGCCAGGAAAGGTGGCAGCATGAGCAAGAACGCTTGCTTCAGGTAGGGAAGAAACTACATGTCTTCCACTGTGTTGTTCAGCTATTGCATTATCCCTTTGGACAAAAGTTGGACATTTTGTGTCATGTTTTCCATGTCCTCTGTGGGTGCTCGAGTGAATTCTGTGGTAGATGAGTGATCAAATTAGCATACACACGTCTCCTGTGGTTCAGGCACTCTCACGTCTCTCCTCCTCACTCCATGGAAAGGCCAAAAGGACTTAGTCCTGCATTCCAGTGCAGAGTTAAATCAAATGTGTTTGTCCTCAATTATATTTAAAGTACATTGAGCATAGATTGTGAGTCAATTAAATGGAGACTCCTTGTCAAGAGAATTTGCTGACCCTGATGTGTATGCCACTCCTCTTTAAAATTACAGTCTTAATAGATTTTTGTAGACTTCTACTTTGTTCCCAGGTTCTTCTTGGAAAATATCAAGCTAAATTTGGGCATGAAAGGACTGGGGTTTGGGGTTGTTTGGGTTGTTTGGTTTTTTTTGGTTTTTTTTTGTGAGGGAGGAAAATGTCCTCAAGACAACTACTAGTTTTGCCTAGTGGTATGGTAAGCTCTAAAAATGGTGGGTTTTTGTCCTAGTTGGAAAAAGTGCAGTGGCCCTGAAAACTTGAATTTCCCAGTCAGTCAGCAGTGTCTTTTGAAACTGATTAGGTTTGATCAAAAAGAAATCATATCTTTCTTCCATGTAAAAGAAGAGCAAACAGCTGTCAAAGTATGGAGAAAAATAAAATTGGGTCTTTTAATCTTCTAAGAATTACTTGTGTGTCTCTACAGCTTTCTTGAGAATATTTTCTTCTCGCTGATATTGTTGTTTCCTCTTAAAATTATGTAAAATTCTCCTAATAATTTTTCTGGCGTATGTGGGTGTTCTCTCAACAGTAAATGACTTTCTTCTGGATTAGGCAGATGTGGTTGCTAATTTGAAGAGATGCTGGAACTAGTGAAAAAGGGAAATGGAAGTCACCATTTTCTCAATATTCAAACCAGTTCCGGCAAACAATTTTAACCCCGTCTTTTTCGTGTAAAATGGTGTGAAAACAATTCTCAATAGATCATTCCATCAAAGATGAAAATAAGCTACTTAGCTGATTATGAGCTTTCTCTCTTCAAACCTTTACAAACTATTCATTTATCTTTTAAACTTGCACAGGTATTAATCTCTCATTAAATTGTATCGGCATCTCTCTTAAACTAGTATCAGTATCTGCAAAACCTGCTTGTTTATATGCTACTTTGATGAAGTTTTTAATGTAAAATCCATGTCTTGATGTTTTGGGGTATGTGATAACTTTTTGAAACTTAATCCTGTATGATAAACAATGAATTATGGAAACTGTTGAGCATAAATTTAATTTCTGACCAAAGATGTAAAACATTCTCACAGACTAAGCTTCTAATGTGTCAAAAGTTCCTTGTAATTTGAAGGTGGTAAATATAAGTGCTAGAAACAAGTGGGGAGAGTGTAAAAATCTTTTTTTTTTTTGATACCCATTGATGTTTCAGATTTTTATTTTCCCAGTTCATCCTCTTTCTGATTAAACCACTCTTAGCATGTTTATTTTCACTGTTGAGATAACACAGAATTTTCTCTTTATACAGAATGCTCTGAATTTACCTGCATTTTTATCCATATACAGGAGAAGTATCAGAAGGAACAGGACAAGCTTAAAGAGGAATGGGAAAAGGCCCAGAGAGAAGTTGAAGAGGAGGAGCGTAGATACTATGAAGAGGTATAAAGCTCAGATGGGAAGGCTGTTTATTGACCTTTTTTTGGTATTTAAATACACCCACTTACATAATTAAAAAGAAATCCCATCCCTAGATTAAGTAATGATAAGACTTCTCAAGGCTAAATTTGTAGGAGAATTGTATCTCTTAAACACTGCCATAGATGGTGAGGAAAAACATTTAAATATTTGGACAGGTATCCCCAGAACCTCCGTACAGCTGGAGGTGTCTAATTGCTGTGCAAGTCTGGGTGAGTCAGTGCAAGTGTGTCTGGGCACACTCAGACCTCCCTCAGGAGGCAGAGCTTTGTGTGCTTTGGCATGTATTTGGTGGAACTCCAGATGAAATTGTTCTCTGCCTTGGGCTTGATCATGTAGGTGTTTTGTAACTGGCTTTTTTTTTTTTTTTCTTAAGAAAAAAAAATTCACAGGAGATGTTTAAAGCTTGCAGCTGTAGAATATTAACAATATATAAGATAGTGGTTTTCTGTTGTACATGGGTCATTATTGCAGGAAGTTGGAAAACATTAATGTTTTCAATTTGTCTAGTGCATTATGCAAATTGATATTTTATCATCTGTACTTGAGGAACATACTTGTGATCTGAACAAGAATTTTTTTTTCTACTTTCAGAATAAGTTTCTTATGTACCAAGGATAATTTTCATTTTTATATTAAATTTAATAGACTGATGCTGTGAGAAACAGTGGTGCTATCCCAAGTGAATAATCTTTCCAGTTTTGGTTCCATCTCAAAGATGGTCATGGTGAAAGGAAAGGAAATGCAAAACCTTGAAGCAAAGTAAAAATTGAGGCGATACCATTATTCTTGGCACCACAGGTCCTTACCTAACCATCTAAACATGGCCCATAGCCAAGCCTTATGCTTCTACTTCATAAGCTCCCAGTTTACACTGTGCATTTGTAACTCCCACTCTCTCCTGTTGCTCTTTCTGTAGGAACGCAAGATAATTGAGGATACTGTAGTTCCATTCATTGTTTCTTCAAACTCTGCTGAGCTCTTCTCCTCTTCTTTCTCTGCCACTGAAGGAAACAAGACAGTGGTGAGTTTCTCAAGGAGTAGGAAGGCAGTAAAGACTAACCCATCTTCAGTGCAAAGTTTAATTCTTTGCTAAAGGCTATCACAGTCTGGGAGCATTCAGAGTAATGGTATTCCCTGGATCCCTTCTGTAACTGGTGATACCGCAGAGTGCTTTCATGTGTGTATTTTTACATTTGAACAGCCGTGCTCCCAAGCCAACTTCTACCATCCTATTTTCAGCTAGAACAGAAAGTGATACTTCCTCTCTGCAGCTGCTTCTCTTTAACTGGTGCTGTGGGAAAACAATTACCTCTTTCTGTTTCTTTTAACTACCTTCTCAAAGCCAACAAAATCTTAAATGGTTTCCCTGCATCCAATATCTTGAGCATATCTCAGGTGAGACTCAATCCTGCCTCCCCAGTTTTCCTCCTTTTCTCTCCCATCATCCTTCCTAGAAAGCAGCAAACCAGACAAATGTTCACTCTATTTTTACTCATGCAGCCGAGAGTGTTTAATTCAATGCATCTAGCATCTAATTAAGTAGGTGTTTGCCAGAGATCACCTCAGGTGAGAGTACATGTGGTATTCCCAGACGTAATTTGCTTCTGCCCAAGGCACCTGCACCCAGTCATCTGCCTTTTCCCATTCAACTTCAAGAGTATGAGTACTGTATCATTTGGTTCTCATCTCCCCCTTCCTGTCCCCTCTGGGGGATCAGCCATGGCCCATTTTCTACATGTCTGTGTAGCAGTAACTTCCTGGGTGGAGTTGCTTATGCCATGGTCACGGCACTGCCTGTACTCAGAAGTGAAGGATCTCATGCCATGACTTATTTGAGCTCCACCAGTCAGGTATGAATCACTCCAGTACCATTTTGGAAGTAGTACTGGTGTTGCTCTTCAAGGATGCCCAGTGCATGGAAGTCAGTACTCTGCCCCTAGGCAAAGACAACAAGCTGAGATCACTCATAAAGTCCTTGCAAGTACAATGAGAGACTGTTTAGACTCTCAAAGTAATTTAAGGATTTCTCCCAAAAAATTGTTGATCCCTAACATTTTTTGTGCTCAGTTTAGTCCAATTAGTTGATTGTTTCACCTAAAGTCTTAATTAAATCCAAAGTTGGTCTTACAAGGTTCAAATGGTTCCACAGTATATTTGGGAGATGTTCTTTTTGATAATGAGGTGTGTCAAAGCACGGTATCTAGGAGCAATCTTTCCCTGTGTGTGTATCAATGCCAAATTCAAAGGGAACTCCTTGTTCCTTCTTCTGTCTTCTAGAACTCAGCTGATTCAAACAGCTGTCCAGAGGAATGCAAACAAAAGGAAGCTACAAGGCAGAAAAAGCTGCTCTGGGAGCAGGACAGTATGCCATCTCCAAAAAGCAATGAAAATGAACTCTGGCAAGAAAAGAGGAGGTATGTATCAAACCTAAGCATCTTATAGACCTGTGGAGCTTTGTGTACTGTAGAATTCTAGGATGTCACATCTACCCATGATTGATCCTGGAGCATCAGCATCCAGTGGCCTGGTGCAATATAGGTGCAAAATATCCTGATCAATATCCCCTCGCCCCGGAGGGTTACACACATACGGCAATGCACAGTGCTGGTTGTGCACATCAGAAGGCTGGTCTTGTTGATGTATGGCTTTGCCAAGAGGCTGTCATGTCAACCAGATCAGACCTTAGACAGCTCAGTCATTGCACTGTTTTGTGTACATTTCACAAGCCATTTGAATGAATAAAGGAGGAGTTTATAATTACTAAAGGAGCTGTTTTCACTCAGAATCTAAGTGAAATTGCTTGACTGTCTTGAAACTGCCATACCCAAACTTGCCGGGTGGTGTTCCAAGTCCTGGACTTTGCCCAGCTGCTAGTTAGCAGGTTTCACAAAGAGTAGAGGAATCTGATGATGCTGAGCACTGTATAGAGAACATGGATAAAACTTTTTTTTCTGTCAAAGAAGGCATTTTCCACAAATCCAAAATGATCTTCAGCACAACTAAGTGCTAGTTTGAGGTAAACAGGAAGACTTGGCCTATTCAGAGACAGGCTTGTTAATTCATGAAAGTTACCCTCATCACTGTTGACACAATAACAAAACTCCCTGTGCAAAAAATATAATGGCTTTTGAATATCAGTCTATTCTAGGTAAAATTTTTCCTGGTTTTATTTATACAATGTGACTTATTTTTATTGACAGTGGAAATAAAGTGCTCTCAGGATATCCAGGGATGGGTATCTTGAAAGGAGGAAGTGAACGGGAGCACCACATGCCGGTGATGGAGCACAGCTCACCTGCCAGGCTGCATCTGCCGTTGACTCAGGGTGACAGTAAGACTCTTCATATGAATGTGTTCTTTTCCACATAGGAATCTGGCAGAAATCTAACTCAAAGAATGTTGGAAATTATAGTACACATGTATCTTCAAAATTGGAATGTCTTGGACTCAAAAGTTATGTTCAGTTAGCAAAGATCAGTATGATAAGGTGAAATTTGAACTCTTCTTGTTTACATCAGAGATGAGCATTTCAGCTGCAGGTAGGAATCTTGTTCATAGGCCTGTATGTTCTCTGTAGCAGTTAAAAACAGTTATCTTCATCTTTTACATAATCTTACATACAAATAGGATTTATCTTTATACAGAGAGCATATTTCCAACACTTATTTTGATAGCTAATTAGATTCTTTATGTCCCTTTCAGTCCAGTAAAAATCACTACATGTGATATGTAACCTTTTCAAGGAAAGCCTAAAGTGACACCTGCTTCAATTTTGTTATTAAAAATTTCTAGTGACATTTAAAGTTAACTGATTTTTTTTAAGCTTCCGCAAGTATTGACACTTTTTGAATAAAGGAATTTCCCCAAAGCACTGCTGTCAAGAGTGTCACCATGAAAAAAGAGGCAAACTCCCTAATTTAGCATCCTTATATAATACAAGTGGACAGTGGGAAGTAAATAATTAGAACTAAAAACAGAAAGCAAATGTGAATTTTGAAATCAAGTTTTAGATTTTTATTTTCAGTCCACCACAGAAATTCATGATTCTAAAAAATGGACAGAGCCATTACTTGCTCCAAATACAAAATCAGTTTATTGAACTTAGTAGGTTTTCTTTCCTTGTCTCAATTTTATTGTATTCTTAGTGCTTTGATAAAGGCTGCTCAAAGAAAGAAATAATATATTACACAGCAATACATCTTTGTGGATTTGTAGTAGTGTTTAAGTAAACTTCACAGGTTTAAAAATTTTTAACTACTTATGCCAATCAGGGTTTTTCTAGATTCTTTTCAACAATTTAGTCCCCTATAAGTATTCTGACAGCTTCTTTGTTGTCTCTTAAAGCATCACATCCTTGCTCTCTCCATAAGCCCTTAAATAGTCAGGACCATGGTTTTATTGTCTTGATATCAAAAATAGATAACAGGCCTTTCATAGGCCCCAGCAAAATTTTTATTCTCTAAACCAGTTGGTTGGTGTATGGCAAGGTAAGGCTTCTTCCCAGCCTGGGAGCCACAAAATTCATTGTGAAGGGTCCAGGTAGTGCAGTTTCTCAAAGATGATATGACTGGCTGCCTGGGCATCACACAGATCATTGCATATTGCTGAGAGGCTGTTGTCACTGAGCCTTGGGTGACCATCTGAAGCACAGAAGGAAATTACAAGGCAATTACTGTTTATCAGTAGGCTTATGGAGAGCAGTGACTACACCACCATGCCCTTAACTCTGGCTAATGAAAAATTTGGATCCCTCAGCAACACAGAAGTTTCAGTCTGTCTGGTACTTCCTTTATTATGACAACAATACTTGATGTTCCCAAGTGTTATTCATGATGGCTGTTTGATCTTGCCTTTTTTCCTCTTCAGAAACTGATATTCAGCAACAGGGTAGGTCATGTCTATGTGAAGGTAATGCAAAGGAACATTGTTCCATAGAGGACTTCTGATGTAGCGGAGCCTGTCTCTGACTTTGTGGGGGGGTTTCTTAGTGCTTGGTTTTAAGTAACAATACATCCCTTCTTTATGGTGTGCCAGCAAGCTATTCTGGTCTATAAATATTGACAATAGCAATAAAATAAAGTAATAAAATTTGCCTCCAATATTGAGTTTTCCCCACCTCTTTTTGCAGACATCTCTTGGAATCAGCAGTTGCTGACAAAGCAATCTCCACATCGCTCAGAGGACATTCGGCAGAGAACATTCCTGGGCCAGACTGCAGGTCAACAGCTGAGCTCTGCAGGGGAAGTGAGAAGGTGAGAACGTAAAGGTTATTGGTGAGACTGAGAAGTCCTACTTGTTCTGTTCTCCCTTATATTCCTACTCAGCATTCTTTAGGTTACATTTCATTAGCCCTGCAGTGTGAGGACACCTTTGATTCCTGGCTTTCCCACCAAGATTGTTAACATTTATCTACTTTGTTTTCCATTACAGTCACCCCAGTAACTAATTTCATGAGGGACCACACCCTCTACCTCTATGTTCTTTCTCCTTAGCTCTTTAAGGACTCATCTGCATAACTTTTCGTGTGCCTAATTTGTTTTAAATGCCTGAGACAAACATTTATAGCTAATAAGCAGCTAAATATCAGGGTGGGAACATGAGGTTAAGTCTGCCTCTGAAGTTGGTATCCAAGAGCTTCATTCTCCAGCATCCAAACACATATGGATTGCTACTTTCTAGTCCTTTAAGGATTACAGCTTTTAAAAGAAGATACATAAAGATTAGTACTTTCATTATGTTGTACATTATAGTGAGATCTTTTGCTTCTCTGCAGCTTGTCCCTGTGCTTTTGACTAAGCCTTACTGAACAGTAATGCCAGTTCTTTTGGTAAATAAGGGATCTAATTATCTAATATTTACAAAAATTATAGCTATGTAATGAGGAAGGAATATCTGTTTTCATTAGCATGAACAGTCTACTGCAGAACGTGTTACCTCTATGAAGCTTGTATGCATTCAAAACTAATGTAGATTGATATCTGATTACCTATTCCTCAGAACAAACTGCTTATGTGGGTTTAAAACATGTTATTTACCCTGTAAACAGTTTTAAGCTATGATAGTTTGAATCAATCCTATAATTTCTGATTACAAAAAAAAAATAAATAAACCAAACGTATTTTTTTTCTCACCAAACTCTTGAAGGGTAGAATGAATACAAATTAACCATTATCCAAATATACCACCTTTCAGTGTTGGTGACTTCCTTTTTGCTCAGTAAAGGGCCAACAGAGTGGTGTGATTTGGCTTAATCTCCTTCATCATGGTGGAGGTTATGTTGGGTTGATGGGGTGGGCAGGAGTCTCCATATAGCTGATCACCTTGTGAGTTACCTGATTGTGTAGTAGCAAGCAGATTAAGACTCAGAACCAAAAACTGTGTTCTATTTTTCATTGTATCAAAAAGGCAATGGTCAACAGATTTATACCTTTTTTCCTTTGGATAAAATCTTTAGACTAGGAATCTTGAAATTCACCAGCTGGAATTTCTCCATACCAAATCTGGTTTTAATTGTTTTTCAGCTGCAATAATGCATCTTCTTTGCGGTATTTTAGGGTAGGCTATCATGAGAACTTCAGATCTGGGCCATCATCTCCCTGCTCTCCTGCTGCTCTGAGTCAGTCACCCAACAGGTACTAAAGGTTAATAAGGAATTTTGCAGATCAAACACATCTTGTAGTCACTGGTGAACTGCCACAGTATATTATGTGGATGCACTATTAATTCTTCTAAATGTTGCAATTCATAAGCATCCATGGGGTAAACATGTAGCTCCCTCTCCCATTTCTTGCCTGCTTCAGCAGTATTGTTATGTTTTCAAATAACAGAGTTCAGAAAGCAGCTGTAGGACTCTTGCTTGATCATTGAAATGTCAGTGAATTTGAAATGGGACAGTATAAGCCTCAGTCAGGGGAAGCAGTTAAGTGTGAGTTCAGAACTCTTAAGCCAAAGGATGTCTTCGTTGTGACTTGGCACATGCTCAGGAATAAGGGATGTTCTAGATGTGGTCACATTTCAACACTTGCTGATTTAAAAATAAATTCTTCCTTTAACTTCAAAACTTGAAACTTATTTTTCTTTTTTGCTGAATTTAGTTTGCCTACATTCATTCTGATCTCCTGGAGTTTTAAATCTCATGAGCGATCTGTGCAGCTTTTAGTGAGTTATGTGTACCAACTCTAAATAAATATTGAGTTGCCTTATTAAATCACTGATAATTTTGGGTATATTAAAATCAGTTGTCTTATTGAATAAAGTAATACAACACAGAAGATAGCAAGTCTTGTTCTATATAAATTACACTTTTTCTTCACATTTCATAACAAAATGATCCTTCTGATGTCACTTTCATTGACATGAAACTATTGGGAGTTTTTTACGTGAACAATTTATTATGTGTTTGTAATTTTAGCTGCAGTTTTGGTGGAATTGCAGATAATTTCTTGCTATAAGTAGCTAGTTGTAGTAGCTATTTCTTATTATTTAGCAGTTATATTCTGATCTGAGACTCTTTTCCAAGATCTTTTCCTGAAATAAATCTTAATTTTGAAAACAATAAATGGGATGTAATTCATTATTCTACTAAAACATTTGAAAACCCTTTAAAAATTTCACAAAGCGCTTTATTCTTTGATCCAACACTTTAACTTGTCCTTATAATAGCTCTGATATTGGAGAAGAAGTGAAAACAAAGGTGAACTTAAGAATGGCATAGAAGCAGAATGCTTAAGGTTGTAGGAGGGAATTAGAAAACAGAAAAATTATTCTAAAAGGAAAAATGATAACAAAACATGACAGTGACATGTCTATCCTGTCTGTGTACACGGTGGGCTCAGGAGTGACAGGGATTAAATGGAAACAAGGACAGTTTTCTTATTATGATAGTCCTTCTGCTGCTTCTGTCTCTCTCTCTCTCTCTCTTCTTTTTTTTATTTTTTTCCAAAATGTGTTTTTGTTGTGCTGCAGTCCAGATCTCTCTCTGTCAATGGCTTTTTATGCTGCTGCATCAAAACCTTAAAGCAAGAGATTGTAAACTTGCTTATCTATGTACAATTTCATCAAACCATCTTTTCGAACCTCAAGTAGTATCACAGTGTTTCTCTCCCGGTTTCAGCACTAGCTGAATAAGGCATGGATGACATAAAATGACAGGGTCTCAAGTTCATCTCATTAGACCAAGCATCAGTTCTGTCAGGCTGACAGGCAGGTGAGAAGGGAAGAGTGTGAAACACACAGAAGTGTGCCCTTGCACTGCTGTCAAAACCATTATGAAAAAGAGTAGCAGTTATTTGCAGGGCTCTGAACGTGCACCCAACTGTCATCCAGCATGGGATTGACTAGAAAGGTCTAGGCAGGAGTGCTGGAGGAGCGAGTCGAAGTACTTTTTGCACTGCAGATGGAGATCCAATTTCAGCCTTTTTCTAACTAGTTGTAGTACTAACTGGTACGTAGCTGCAGCAGTGTAGACTGAAATTAGTTAGCTAGTGCCTGGTCTGTGCTACTGCAGTTGCACTACCATTATTCACTCCTCCAGCTTGTTTGGGTGCAAGAGCAGCATCAGCACCCCTGTTTTCTGACTTGCACTGAGCAAGTCCATTTGCAAACAAATTGAAAAACTTCCAGACTGAAAGTCTGACTCGTGTAATTTGCGAGAACATCTACTTTGATCGCTGTGGCATTGACTAAGTCTAGGTAACCTTTAACTATAAGGGTGGTGAGGCACTGAAACAGGTTGCCCAGTTGCCCTGTGGACTCCTGTCATTAGAGGTGATCAAGACTTGGTTAGATGAGGCTCTGAGTAACCTGGTCAAGTAAAAGGTTCTGTGCCCATGGCAGGGGAGATTGGAACTAGATGACCTTTAAGGTCCTTTCCAACCCTAACCATTCTATGAGTCTGTGAATCCACAGGCATAGTTTCCTGCTACCCAGGCCTCTGTTAAGAGGCTTCCATCTCCCTTGATCTAGCACCACAGACTGAGGGAAATGTGTCTGGGGTGCTGTGCATTCAACATATTTTAAGTCCTTTGCTTGCTTGTCTGCAAGGCAGACATGCAGGCTCATTCAGTAACATGGCTGAAGGTTCAATGTGCATTTACATGAAACCTCCCCAGTGCTTCTTCCTCCCATCCTGTCCCTCTCTATAAACCCGTCTAAACATTTGGCTCCGTTTTAGCATCAGTTGCTGTTTTCTTAAAGCCATGTTTGTCTCACAGGTCTGTCAGCGGAAAGAAGCTTTGTTCTACCTGTGGGCTCCCTCTTGGAAAAGGAGCTGCCATGATTATTGAAACACTTGGTCTTTATTTCCATATTCAGTGCTTCAGGGTATGTCTCTTTGCTTTATTAAGAAAAATCTCAAGTCATGCAAAGTGCAGTAGAGAGTATATTGAGGCTGTAGATGTGAAATTGAAAATGAGAGAACCAGGGGATTAGCATGTTTGTTATGTAGGTCTGTTTCTGTGTGTTTGTAAAGAAGTGGAAATAATGCAATTAGTATGTTATTTTGTGGTCAGACATGTTAATCAGACTAAAACCTGTGATCGAGCAAGCAAACTTAGGTTCCACACTTACAGGGGAAGGCACCATACAATTTCCCTGTTGTGCTCATTGCTTTTTAACTATAAGATTGTTGTGATTTTCTTTTTTTCCTTCTAAAAACATGGTCAGTCCCAAAACCATCTTTGATCTGACCCATAGTTGGAAAGGTTTGACTGTGGAATGTATGATGTATTCTGACTTTCACCAGACTTCTCAACAGAAATATTTCTTGACTGTTCTTGAGTGTTTCAGTTTTGCTAGAGAACTCAGAAAGTCCATTTCCATTATCTCTGGCCCAAGTGATACTAGGCATTTATGAAGCCGTTTTTTTTTTTTTTTTTTTTAGAAATTTACCCCGNAAGTCCATTTCCATTATCTCTGGCCCAAGTGATACTAGGCATTTATGAAGCCGTTTTTTTTTTTTTTTGTTTAGACATTTACGCAGATTAAACATCTGGTCTCGCTAAGCTTTATCCATCACAACTGGCCTGACTCCAGAATGCAACCTTAAAATCAGGCGTCCCTTCTAATCATTTCTGTATAAATGGAGGTTTCTGAAATCCAGTCCTAAACACTTCTGGCTGTAAAAAAAACCCTCTCACTATTTTGCAGTGCTCCCCAGTGTTCCAAGAACTACTGAAACAACAGTGAAAATTTGGGAAGAGTTGGGACATTAGGGCATGGTCTCTCTTACTTTCTCTGTTCTTCAACTGACAGTGTGGCATTTGCAAGGGACAGCTGGGAGACGCAGCAAGTGGGACAGATGTCAGGATTAGAAATGGTCTTCTTAACTGCAACGATTGTTACATCCGATCCAGAAGTAAGTACCAAGTCCTGTCTGAAGGACAGTGAACCCTAAAAATTCTGTGGTCATGATCTTAACTGGTGGATTTTTCTCCTCCTGGCTTTCACATCAGGCATAGCTTCACCACACCATTTTAATTACTTTCTCATATCAGAAAAGGTTTCCACATCTGTTAAATTTTGCCCAGAAGATATGCTCAGCATATTAGATGTAAAGGCTGTTTCTGTGTATAACTCCTGCACTATGCACACATACTGCGTGACCTGGAGTCTTGGATCTCTCACATACCGTGAGACAATATAGATAATTTTACGAGATCTAAGACCTTGGGCTGTGTTTGGAGAAGTTCCCATTTTGTTTATCTCCAGATCTCTCTTTTGCAGACAGGCTAGTCATGTAAAATATTAGGAACATTTTGTAACTCATAGTGAATCCTTGTGGAGGTATCCTCAGACACGTGATAAATAGTGTTGCGTGCCATAAATTTTGAAGAATGAGACAGACAGTTGCATGCCAGAGAAAGATTTGATGCATTTTTCTGCCTTTGAGCAGGTCACTTGAATGTCCTTCTGAGACCTGGATTTCTGTAATTGATACCAAATTACTAGAGAATTTCAGCTTCACCCCTGTGTCACCAGTGATACGAGATGGGCAGTGCTCATGCTGCCTTCCACTTTGTGGAAAAACAGAAAAAAACAATTGGAGTATTTGTTGTCTTCCTGTTCAATACTATTTAGTATATTCATTGTCTACAGTCCCAAATGATAAGTGGACATACAGAACTCTTTTTGCTTACTTTTTCCCTTCTCCTCTCTCAAAAGCAGTGGCTATAGAAATCCAGGAGTAGGAAAAGTATCTCCATACATTTGCCAGAAAAATGGGTAACTTTTCTCTGATGCTTGAGGAAAGAGATATTTCCCTATCAGCAGAGCTAGAGGGTGCTATTGTATAACCATTTGTTACGTGATTTTCTGCTAAGAAATGGTAGCAGCTTTTTATTATTTATTTAACCTGACATATTTAGAGACAGCTTTTCCCCTTCAGACTTGATAATGTAAACCTTCCTCATGTGGATGAGATCCTGACTCCAAAAATGCAGGTTTGCACATCCTTCTTTACACACACACAAAACAAAACAAAAACAACAACAAAAAAAAAAAACAACCAAACAAAAAGGAATAATTTTCTTCTTAACCCTTTTTACTTAAGTAAAAATTGGGGTCCCTTAAGAATAGGTGAAGGCTCAAATAAATTATTTGTCATCTTATATGCTGTAGAAGTCACCCCCTCCGTAATAATTTCTACAGCAGTGTTGCTACAAAATTCATTACAGAGCTGTGTGCAGTGTTTCATGCAGTAATGTTTTGTATTTGTACATATCTAGCAGAATGGTAATGAGGGTGGTGACAGAGGGAGTAAGTTTTGAGAAAATATATAGTTCCTGAAGAATAATAATGGCAAGGGATCTGGTTTTTTTTACTACAAATTGCCTCTTCCTGATGTGTTCACTCCTCATGCAAAATCTGGAAATTCAGTTAGTTGAATTTAAATCACACTTATTGTTGTTGACAATTCAAAGGGACTGATTTTGACAGAATTGCAAATCTGGCTGATTGGTTATTTTTAACTAAAGTTGGATGGACTCCGCACCTGAAATGAAGAACAAACAGGTGCACTGATGGTGTTTTGCCTTGGAGTTCTGGGAAGTCTGATGAAAACTGTAAAATCAGTTGGTTGTTTGCACAGCTTGTGCCTTCTTGCCCCTGTGGCTGCATGTGAAAACCTGTGCACAACTGACAGTCTCTGACCAACCCAGAATTAATAAATATTGTTTTGAGATGCTTGTGGACATCTTGATGAAATATTTTGGCTGCCAGAAGCTTATTTAAAAATGTGGATGATTCTGTTTGAAAATGAATCATCAAAAACCTTGAGAAAAGTATTAATGATTATATAGTGGTCCAGGGTCCAAAATATTTCTGTTTTTCAGGCAGAAGTGGATGGGGTTTTATTAGTAGGTTCTTTCTGTACAACAAAACCCAACAAGGAAGGAAACTCAGTATTCAGTGCCAAACATGGGGAATAGTTAAAGGTTTATGAGTGTCAAAGGCAAGAAGTAAATTAATGAGATTTCCTATATGGCCAAAGAACTCAAGGAGTCCAAACTACCATGTAACACAAATTAGGCACAGCTGAAGATGACTCATCAGCTCTTTGCTTTACTGTTTTGCCACTGCAAAGCCTGAAATAAATTAAGCCCACAAGTACTTTGGGAGTGAAATAAAATAAAATTTCATGCAGAACGCATTCATCACATGGCATGGAAAATACAGTTCCACTGAAGTTGTGCTGAATCCTTCTTTGTAGTTAGTGCCCCAACTTTGCAGGAAGAAGGAAAAGCAGGGCACAAATGATACATAATTTCACATGCATTTTTTTGAATTTTAGAGATTATGTGAGGAAAAGTCTGTATTTGTGTGTTAAAATTCCTCAACAAATGTCTTGTTTTGTTTTTGTTTTACCCAGCTGCTGGACAGCCAACTACATTGTGACATGACTTTCAGTCCTAGTAAGTTTCAACAAGGAACTCTCTTCTCGTATGTATCGGCTGCCTCCAGACAATCACTTGTAAAAGCTTGAATCCATGGACATGATGGCTCTCATCTTGTTTTTAAAAACTCACAAAAAAGCTGCACCTGCTCCTTTGAAATGCAATATGTTGGGTTTTGCTTTCTTAAGAAATTTGCAAAATATGTGTGACCATGTGTGGGAAGGCAAAGCCTAAATACTATAAAAAAAAAATAAATCCCATCTTTCAGGTATGCTTATGATTTCCAGTGTTACCCTGTCCTTTTGAAAATAATAAGAAAATAAACATTCAGTAAAGCTGTTTTGGTTTAATATTTCTAGGAATTTAAAAGTTTAAGTTTACAGAACATTTATAGAATATGCCAATTTGATTTGAGAAGTAATTTTAAGATAGTATCTAATCAGTGCATTTGAAAAACAGCTAAATATCACAACATGACTTCTCTGTTATAACTGAAGCTATAACTTTTTTTATACAGAGACTAGTTTGATAATACATCCTGTAATTCTGAAGCATTTTGTGTTTATATTACCTTCAGTGGAGGGTAGGAGTTATACAAATAAATTATTGCACCTTTAATGATAGGAGTTTTTTTGTTTGTGTACCTCAAGTAATGTTCATGACTATAGCTTAATATTCTCTCAAATAAAGATTTCTTCATTAAACCTAAAGACTGCATACCATTAACAGCAAGATTCCCATCAGGAGCAATCTTTAAGTTCAGCAGCCTCTAAACTCGATGAAAAGTGATGTGGGGGAGAGGTCTGCCAACTGGGCAGACCTAGCTGAGTTGTGAGTCTCCGTGCCACAGTTTGATGGTGAAGTTTTTGTCTTTGCCATGTAACTTACCAGTTGAGGGTTCAAGTTGGTTTGAGATCTGCTCATTCACTTGCAAATATTGCACTTGGTTGAAACTTTATGCAGAGAAACACGTGTGGTTTGGGTACTCCCCAGAGCAGAATCAGACAGCCTTGAGCCTGTGTTCCTCCATCCACTACCTAAAAAAAGTCAGCAAAAGCCAGGAGTGTGGAATGCAGGCAGGGAGAGAGGGACGGCAGCAGCAGGCAGAAAAATTAATTTGCCTGTGTTTGGGACAGTTTTCCTTTGTACTCTTTGATTAAGCATGTGCTCCTTACTAAAGTGATCCAGCAGCTCATTGAAACAGCGGGTCAGCAGTTTATCTACAACACACAAAGTTAGGGAACACGTTGCATCTGTAAAATATCTTTGCACTTTTTGATAAACAGTTACTGGATATATCCCATTTTAGCTGTTCATTATGCATCTTAAAATGGAGGGGAAAAAACTTATGCTGCCTTAAAACCATGATAAAACTAAATAAATAGAGATTATCTGTGTGCGTATCATTGTTCTTTGATGTGTTGGTAAATGGAAATGAAGTAGTTAGGGAAGCAATAATTCTGAGTTGTTCTCTAGGTAGCAATTATTTATTGAAATGCTAGACAGCTGCTTGCATATGAGTTACATAATCATGCAAAGCTGCGTGTCATTGAATACCCACATGCAGTGTTGTCATTGGAGGACATTGTGACTGTCTGCTGAAAGGTTACATGTTACTTCCTCAATATTGTGCCTTAGAAAATGCAAAGCTGTTGCACACAGTCAGTGATGACTTATGGATGCAATAAATCCAACAAACTGAAGTCCCGGACTTCATCCGGGGAATATTTTTAAGTAAAAAGAAAAAAATAAATAAGACAAATGTTTTGGAACTAAAAGTGATATCCAATATTTTGATCAACCACCTGCATGATTTACTGTTCAAGGGTTTTGACAACGAGGATCTTTGCACGTGGTCATTATAATGTTTTCCCACAAAGAATGTGTAACATGGAAATTCAAGAAGCAGATTTTGTAATTGACTTGGTACATGTGTATAACTTCATGCACTGTATTAAGAATATGTGAATATATGGTGTCTGAACCTAATTTTTAAACAAGACCCTGCATGCTTGTGCATCTGTTTGGTATAAGTCACTACCACTGCTTCACCCATGTGATAGAATTAGATGTGCAAATTGGTCCCCAAGTGTATAAAAGGGTTGGTTGTCACAGAGGTTAGATCTGCTTCTCATTCACGTAGGGGTTAGGTGCCCAAAGGGCTTAGAACCATGGTAGCATAAAGTGCATGGGCACGGGGTGGGGTGGGGGTGTGCATCACACTACAGACCCGCTACTGGGTCTCTGGAGCTGCTTAGAAATTGATCCCAGTACCTATCAGTTAGTTTCATGCATGCATGTTTTAGCAAAGTTGATTGTATGTAAAGTGAAATGAAGCAGCGTTCTCTGGCGATGATTTTTTTCCCTCTAATGAACATCTATTCACCAGCATGGAATAATTTTCAACAGTTTTCTAAATTGTACTTGCCAACTGCTTATGTTTAATTTTATATTCCCTTTGGAATCTTACATGGCAAATTCATTCAGGCTAAGGTGGGTTTATTTGCTTTTTTTCCAGTTTAAACAGATAAATATGATACATTTCTAATCAGAAACTGCGAGCACAGAAAAAATAACACTTTACTACATTTGAACTACAACATAAATATATTGGTCGCAAAAATGATTTATTATTAATAAGCAAATACAATGTATGTAATGGGTTTTAGATATTTTGGAATTTATTTAGCCTCTTACTCTTTCAGAGAACCTGAACAGGTGTCATAACCCATCTATATTTAACAAGCCCATTTTCCATGGTGTATTTTTTCCTTTCTCTTGCTATATAGTGTTACTGATGCAATACATCTGTAGTTGTCAATGAATGTCCTAAAGGTTGGTGAACCAGGAGGGGACCATCCTTATCTGCATGTCCATTCAGGGGCAAGGATTGCTGCCCTAGCTGGGAATAATGTTGAATACAAATTATGCTAATCTTTCCTTTATTTTATTTATTCTAAAATGCCTCTGGAAACTAGGAAATCTTGTCTAAAATGCAACAGCTTTTATAGTAAATGTATGTTTATAAATAAAATGTCCATTACCTTTGGTGGTGTTGATTTTACTTATAACTAACTTATATTGCATGCAATATGGCTGTGAATCTGAATTGCGGAGTAGAGGTTTCTGGTTGGTTGAAGCAAACTGAGCTAATCTATGTTCCCCAGGTCTTAGTATATGAAATGAGACAATAAAAAAAGACATTGCTGAGATGTGGATTGCCACTGTAAGTTGCAGTCCACTATTCGCAGGAGCATGTATGCCTGTTGTGGTAAAAAACAAATAGAGAAGGCCTTCTGTGAGTCAAACTCAAAGTCTTCAGAAGAACTTTCATCAGTGTTTGTGGACTGTGGTTCAGACTTTCCCTCACCAAAGTATTTTATATATAGTAATGCTAAATATGTACTTGGTTTATTTAATTTCTCTGTAGGAAAGATCCTTCAGTTTGGGCTTTGTTTTGCATGTGCTGAGGTATGTCACTAATTCTTGAATCTCAGCAAGTGTGTGACTTGTCCAGCAGAAAGTTCACACCAAATTTTAAACTAATAACTGCCTCTTTTTCTTCCTTTTAATTGGGTCTTAAATGGTTGGTGGATTAGGGTTTGTGCTAGAAGTGCATCTCAGCTGTTGAATGAGTCACAGGCAAGTACTGACAAATAAATTTTTTTTAAAAATTAATTAATTAATTTGTATCCTGATGCCGTAATAGTGATGGTAGTGGTCTTACATTATTACCGCATGTCCTTTCTGGACCGAGGGCCAGCATTCTCTGTGGTGGCAGAGGCATGCTGGGATTCCCGGCGGTGCGATCGGTGCTCTGCCTGCAGGAACAGCTTGCTGCCACTGGAGGGTGCTCTGAGGCTGGATTTGGAGACAGTCAGGTAGCTATTTCTGTTCCAGAAGCTTTGCACCAAGTTTCCTGTGCGCCTAGACAAACACTATTTGTGACCCTTATGAGCCAAGAAAAATGGTGGAAATCATGGTGTGAATTTTTGTAATACTGTTATTATTTTCTGGTGAATGTCACCTGGCAGCTCTGATCTGCACAGAGTCATTTATGATCCTAAAAGTGCACCAGTGGGGGTGCACTCCTCCATCACATGGCACATCTAGTGCCAAAATATTTTCACTTACCTTTTAAAAGAGGAGTTGTGTCACCTGCTCACTTTCATCTGCAGGTAGCAAAGGCTGCTAGGCAGGCCCTAAGAAAAACCACTGTGCTAGCAGGGCCTTGGCAATGCCCCAGGAGAGGACACTGGCTTGTTGAGCCTTGGGATGAAGCTGAGGGCATATGGAAGGAGTAGGAGGTGGTGGGGAAAAGGAGTGGGCTGTTACAGCTGAGGTTCAGACATCGGAGCAGAGCATACCCAATACAAAGAGGGATGTGTGCCAGCTCCCCCAGGAGAGCTCTGTGCTCCACACCTATCCCAGCGTGATGCCTCCATCGCCTTCCCTTTTCCCCATCATAGTCTGTCTTATGACTTATCTTGGGAGCATTGATCCTTATCCAGATCTGGGGGAGAGTTAAAAGCAGGCAAGTACCACTTTGTTTAGAAAATTAATTTTAGGTACAGTTCTTGGTGCCTAATTTAGCAAAGATTTGGTCTCAGATGGATCCCATTCCTGATACTGGGACGTCGTTAATGAACTTGGTAGCGTCTGTTTTACTCCCCCTTACTAGGCTGGGTAACTGGAAACAAGATGCAAAATACCCATGTTCAGAGGCACACCTGCAGTGGAAATCAGAAGGGGTTGGTGGACACTGGAAAGGAGCAGATGGACACAACTGGACTGGGGGGTGGAAAAAAAAAGGATGCCAGTAAAATATATCTCTTGTAAAGGCAAGCAGAATGCATCTATACTTTTAAAAGCCTCTGGTAGGAATGTAATTTCATCTGAATTTCCTGATAAGGGGNCTTGTTCATCTTTGTTATAAATTGTATCATGAGTTAAGCATGCAAGAGGGATGCTTACCACTTTGCTGCTCTGTACACCTTATGGAATATCCCATGCTCTGCAAGAATAGCTAGTGGAGCTAGCGAAACCTCAAAGCATATGGGGTTTTAAGCCATTTAGGAAAAAAATATCCATTATTTAAGACAATCATATAAGTCACTGTTAACTCATCCATAGAGTCTATCTGCTTCACTGCACATGATGCATCACAAATTCTCTGAGCTAATTCCTCCTCCACAGATGCATTTTTTCTAAGCAGATAACCTGCTGTCTAAAACCCACAGAAGCTGGTTGCACAGGTCTAGAAACTAAACCAAAACCAACAGAACTTCAAATCTCTCCTTGAAATAACAGAATTTATCAAACAGAAAAAGAAATCAAGATTTTAAAAATTCCTTTTTTTCTATCACATCCAATAGACACAGCCACTGCAATGACAAGCACAGGAACAGAGTCATACCATCTGCATCTTTGGAAACTACCTGTTTCTGAGACATCCCAGAACTGCTGTTCCAGGGATCTGGACCTGGACCTCGGCTTTAAAGGACCTTGCTTGTGTTGGGTGTCCCCTCTTCTCAGTGGCCAAGTGCTCTTTGGTTGCCTTTGGGCTGATACATAAAACTCTATGATAAAGTGCATAACTCCAAGGAGTTGCTGCACTAATCTTCAATATAACAATATATTCTTACCATTCAGATTGAAGATGTCAACTCCAAATGCACTTTCCTGCCATATGAGAAGAAAGGGATTATTTTTCCAAAGGATGTTAAATGTAAATGGGTTAAATGGGTTTTAGACTAATTACAAACTTTTCTTAGAAAAGATTAGTTCTGGTGAATGGCATCTGTATGATCTATTAATACTGATGTATTAAAGTGAACTAAATTGCAGCATGGGCTTTCTATGTTGGACTCTGTGCTCCTACTTAAGTCTTAAAGTTTTTCCTGACTGACATATGATGATAACACTCATCAGCAACCTGAGAGTGAAACTGAGCTCTCTGACCGATTTCATGAACAAACATTTTGAAGGGACTTTAGAAAACATTTGATTCTTTTTGGTGCCATTTCTGATTCTGTGGGTTTATGTGGGAGACACTACTTACAAAGTCTGGAGGAGGAAAGTCTTGTACTGAGATCACACCTGACTCCTGCAAACCCTCTGCACCCAGCCATGTCCCAGTTAGGCTTTAGATAGGTTAAGTGTGAAGGCAGCACTCTTAAATAGAGCTGTGAAATGCATTGTGTCTTCTTGTTCAAAGTATTCACAGGTCTTCAGCTGAGTTTAAAACATAAGGATAAAAGAACAGCACTCTATTGTCTAAAGAAGTCATGTAATGTACATACTATTCATAGTCCTAAATGCATTTTTTTTTCTTGGTCTTAGTTTGAAATCGGTAGGATGACATTGAGAAGGGATTTATCGCAAAGTGTGCCACTAACTGATACAATTACAAGTCTGTTCCAATGGACCAAAACCGAATTTTATAATTAATTTGCAGCCTCACAAAACTGCTTCCAATCCCTTCTTTTGGGATGCAACCTGTGTGTTCAGTGTGCGTACACGTGATGGCAGCAAAGCTGGGAGGCAGTGGCTGAGGCAAATCAGCCAGTCCCAACTCTCATCCTCTCCGTTTTGCCTCTGCTGAAGCTGTTATCCCTCAGAGCATTTGTTACAGATGCACGGGGGGCACACAACAGTTGAAAAGCCATTATCTCTTTCAAAGATAGTGACTAATGTGCTTTTGCCCACAGCAATGTGAAAAGTCACATGAAGGTTTTGCTGTAGAATCAGCTCTGTTTACCTTGTAGAAAAGCAGCTGCGTTTTCCAAATCTTTGTTAGAGAAATAAAGATTTGCAAATCGTTGCTGGTAGCTTTCTTATATTTCTCCTGGAACTATTGATTAGTAATTTTATCTTTCTGAGCTTATCAAATAGGCAATTTTTTTTTTTTTTGAGTAATGTTAAATAGTGTTTCACTTGACTGGATGAAATTGTCCAGTATAAGCTGCTCTGGTTTGATAATCAGAACTAAAAGCAATTTTCAACAGAAATCATGATAGCTGATTTTTTTGCCTATTGTTGCAGTCCATCTACCACAATGTTCTGCAATATGGGGCCCAGTGTGTCCCTGCCTGGAAGCATTGCAGAGCAGTGAATTGTCACAGTTGACTGATGTCCCCACTGCACTGTGCTTTATGCAGAAGAGGATGGTGCTTGAACTTTCATTTCACAGAATCACAGAATATGATGAGTTGGAAGGAACCCACAATGATCATTGAGCCCAGTTCTTAGCCCTGCACAGGAACATCCCCAAAAAATAACACCATGTGCCTGAGAATATCATCCAAATGCTTTTCTGTCAGGCTTGGTGCTGTGATGACTTTCCTAGGCAGAATAGAAATATTGTTGTCCCATTACAAGATGAGGATGGTCACCTCACAAACAGGGACAGAGACAAAGCCAGAGGTATTTGACACATTCTTTGCTGCTTCAGTGTGGATGACGGACCAAGGCGGTCTCAGCGCTCCGAGCTGGAGGACCATGACTGTCAGAATGATCAATTCCCAGCTGGCCCTGAAATTATACAGAATCTGCTGCTCCAACTGGATCCTTACAAATCTATGGGGCCTAATGGGATTCATCCCAGAATTCTCAAAGACCTGGCTGATGTTATCACAAAACCTCTCTTGTCATTGGTCACAGCCAGCATGGCTTCATGGGAGGAAGGTCCTGCTTATCCAGCCTGATTTCCTTCTATGACAAGATAACCCACCTAGCTGATCAAGGGAAACCAGTTGATGTTATCTTTCTGGATTTCAGTAAAGATACTGTCTCTCATAGGATCCTTCTGGACAGAATGTCCAGCACACAACTGGATAACCACATCATGTGATGGGTGAGCAATTGGCTCGTGGAATGAGCACAGAGGGTAACAGTGAATGGGGTAACATCAGACATCAGACACCTGTCACTAGTGAGGTTCTGCAAGGGCTCCATCTTAGGCCCTGTGCTCTTCAACATCTTCATAAATTACTTGGATGGAGGACTGAAAAGGATACTAAGCAAGTTTGCAGATGACACAAAACTGGGAGGAGCTGTTGACACACTGGAAGGCAGGGAGGCCCTGCAGAGAGACCTCAACAGATTAGAGGATGGGGCAATCACCAACCATAGGAAGTTCAGCAAGGGGAAGTGCTGGATTCTGGACCTGGGATGGGGCAACCCTGGATGTGTGTACAGACTGGGGAATAAGATGCTAGAGAGCAGTGCCATGGAAAGGGACCTGGGGGTCCTGGTCAATGGCAAGTTGAACAGGAGTCATCAGTGCCCTGGCACCCAGGAGGGCCAACCCTGTCCTGGGGGGCATCAGGCACAGCATCGTCAGCTGGTTGAGGGAGAGGATTGTCCCGCTCTGCTCTGCACTGGGGTGGCCTCAGTTGAATATTGTGTGCAGTTTTGGGCACTGCAATATAAGAAAGTTATTAAGCCATTAGAGAGTGTCCAAAGGAGGACAACGAAGATGGTGAAGGGCCTTGAGGGGAGGTTGTACAAGGAGTGGCTGAGCTTGGTCTGTTCAGGCTGGAGAAGAGGAGATTGAGGGGAGACCTCACTGCAATTACAACTTCCTTGTGATGGGAAGAGGAGGGGCAGGCACTGGTCTCTTTTCTGTGGTGACCAGTGACAGGACCCAAGTGAACAGCCTGAAGTTGTGTCAGGGAGGTTTAGGCTGGGTATTAGAAAAAGGTTCTTCATGTAGAGGGTGGTTGGGTTTGCAAGGCTTATCTCATTAAATCATCTTTGCAGACATTGGACTTCTGAGAAACCTTTGGAAAAAACAAAGTGAGTAGTTCAGGCAGCGGCACTGCCCTTGCAGTGATTCATTTCAGTGAGCGGGGCTGACGGGGAAGGAAAAAGATTTTGACTTGCAAAAGCTGCAAGTCATCTGTGTAGTTGTGTTTATATCTGTGAAAAAGCCTGCATAATTATATAGAGTGGCATCTACAGATATTGCATTTCTTTATACACTGTTCAAATCTGTGTAGGTGGTACAATAATTTCAAAGCTGCTTTTTTTTCACATGGAGCTGTTTGTCAAGTAGACAAAGTAACAGAGCAACATACAGGTGCAGATAAACAGTTTGTGATGGAATATTATCACTCAGAACTTGGCTTTCTCAAAATCTCTTTTTGTCTTGAATGCTTAAAATCTGCTTACAGCATGAATACAGTTAAACATGTAAATGTGTTTCAAGGCTTTTCAAGCATGTGACTTCCAGCTGACAATAGCCCTCACGTGTTGTTACCCCAGGAGCTGAAGATTTACGTTGCACTTTGATGCAAAAAGTGTTCAACTTTAACTCCTACCAGCTAGAGGCAAGGTTAAACTAAAAAAACTAATAAATCATTTGATGCAGAAGAGGTGTGCATCCTAACTTCCAGAAACTGTGCACCTATGTTGGAAAAATTACTTCAACAAGGATTAAACTCTCAAAGAGTAAGTGGTGGAGTTGCAACATTTCTCCTCTCTTGTCTTCAACCTGTGACATAGCCAGTTTCTCAGCCTTGTTCTGCACACAAATTAAATCCAGCTGTGCCTCCATGACAAATCCCAGCTTGCCAGGAACCACATTTGGCTGGAGCAGGCTCTGCACAGCTGCCCACTGCCAGAGCAGCATAGCCTAGCCCAGCTCAGGGCCACACTGCTCTCTCTGCTTGTTAGCTGTACATCTGCTACAATCAGTTTCAGTTTTTTCCCTCAGATGCTGGAGATTTTGCTTTTTAGCCAGAAATTTTTCTAGGTTGATCAATATAGCATTTCTCAACTGCTTGCTGTCCATTTGCAGTTAGAATGAAGGGCTGTAAATAACCAATGTTGCTGTCTGGTGGGTTTTGGAAAGACGTGCAGAAAGGGCAGCACTGCCTGCAGTGGGGGCTCCACGGAAACAGGTAAACAAGAAGATGGTTGTAGCATTCCAAGTGTGGCAAAGCTCTATGCATGCAACACTGAGATTCTTCATTAAATCTTTGTGGCTAGTGAGGCAAATGTAAGAAGACATGTCTCTCCACAGGCTGCTATAGCATTTTTCATAAATTCTAAATAAATCCTACAATACTTTTTTTCGGGTGTTTGCAGTTTTAAGGCAAGATGTACCTCTTTTGACAGTACTGAGCTCAAGCTTGAATACAAATATCAATTACTTCATTTTTATTGCAGTATTATATAATAACTTGGACTAGATTTTGAATCATGTTGAATGTCACAATACCTGAGCACACAATGTCAGAAACTTGGGATCGACTGGGTTTACAAGGATAGCTGATTGCATGCTCCCAGATAATCTGACATCATTAACAGGCCTCAAGTCATGTAGAGCCACTAGCCTTGTGTAAAAGCTTAGGTACTTAGACTTGGTTTTTCAGATTTTCAATGACATTTCATGTAGCTGAAAAATGAAAGAGAGACTAGACTCTGTGGGATGCTTCCTGGCCTACACACTCAATGACTGGTGCTTACAGACCCTATTATCACCAGAAAACAGTGAAGCACTTTGTAATTGTTAGTTGTGTAAGATTTATTAAGATTCTGACTCAGAAAAATATTTATATGTGTATTTCCAAATGGATAAATGTGCCACAGACCCATTTAATTTGTGCAGAGAAAGAATGTCTTCACTAGTGAATTTAATTTAGGCTACAACCTGACAATAAATGTGCTAGAAACTCAGAGAGAAAACAAAACACTAAAAAGCATACACTTACCAGCTACTGTGACTTCAGCATAGTGACTGTGGAGTTCAGAAGGACCAGGCTGAGTACTGCAGTAAAAATCACCAGAGCAAGAAGCCCATCAGCGTGGAGTCAGCCTGTCTAGAAACATGCACATGAAGCAGCAGCACACTTTGCACTGCCTACACCAGACTACCAGAGGCAGCAGGCTGGGCTGAAGCCAGCTCAGCATCTCCATGCTGTTATTTAGCACACAGACCTGTTGGCATTGGCAGATCATTTCCTGTACTTTGAGCTGAGCAAGGCAAGCTGAATCTTCCTGGGTAAATGCTCTTTTGAGGGGAAAACTTGGCAAAAGGTGTTCCTTTTCTGGAAGAAAGGAGAACAAAACTGTAAGCAGATTGTGTTCATGAGTGATGCCTGCCACAACTAGGCAGGCATATGTGGTTTATGTCTCTGGTCCTCTCTACAAGGTGGACTTCTTTGCTAGATGATGTTAGCTTTTCTTCATGTGTCTCACGTATGGAGAAGGAAACATGGAAATATCTGCACTGCTGTTCCCACAGCAGCAATTGTATCTTCTGCCTGGAGAATACCAGACATTTTGTCTTAGCCAAATAATTGTAAAAAATCTAAACTTTTTTTTGCTGGAGGAGAGGTGGAGAAAAGGTTTTTCACTACGCTTTGGTGCCAAATCATCCTCTCCAGTTAGTTATAAAATTACTCAAATGAATGGTCCACATGGTGCTTATCCTTTGGAGGTGGTTATGCTGTGCAATGTGCCTGTGAGGATGCTGGGATGTGCCAGGATATGCTTGATCCATACCAGCCACATACATGTGGCAGGCTACCCCTGCCAAGGGCAAGCAGAAGTCTAGAGAGCTACCTCTGAGAGCAGGTGTTTGTGGTCATCTGTTGTTTTTCTTGTCTATTCTGGTGAGATTTGTGATATAAAGTGCTACTTTGTGTACTCCTCCCATGTCAAAAACTTGATTTCCCAGAAAAATGACAGCCCACACATGGCTGAACAGGTGATCCTGTTGGCCCATGAGTAACCTACAGTTGTAAGTAGTATAAACACCTAGAAAGCAGACTGAGCTCTCTGCGGGAGAGGAGGAGCCCAAAGCTAGGTTAAACTAGAAGGACAACATAGAATCCAAAATATTTCCACATTAAATGTTAGAGCAAACTCATCCAAAACAAATGGTGTGAAACTAAACTTCATAGATGTTGCCTGTGTTGCGCACCAGGAGTTTCAAAACAAAAAAGAAAAAAAAGAGTCCACCCCTTCCTTTGAAGTGTGGCAGACATTGCATGGCAGTATTTTCTGGACTCATTTTATTGATGGATGAGGGCATTAAATAGTTAAAAGGATTCTTTCATCTCAGTGAACCCTCCACTAGGAGAAAATAAACAAACAAGGAAAAACTGCCTGGATTGTGCTCTTACTTCAAGTCATGACAAGTGTTGTGACGGTGGCTGCTGCCACACAGCTAAAGGACTGAGGCACTTTGTAAATCAAATTTCAAGTAAAGAGATTGGTTTGCGAAACCTCCTCGGTGTGGAGTCACGAGCTGTCAGAGTGTATTAGCATTACGTTACTGGAGTAAAAAGCAAAACAAATTAAGATGTTTAACAGCTGAAATCTGAAACAAAATTGTGTTTAATGCTGGAAATCTTGTTAGCGTATTTTCAGGCTTCCCTTTCCCCAGATATTAAATCTTAGTGTGTGCTTGCAAGCGTCTTTTTATCACACATAGAAACCTACTGTAGAAGAATAAGAACTATACACGACATATGGTAAGGACGGGTGTTTCAGCCTGCATGCAAAAGCCTCTTCAGCACTGCTGCAGCATACAGCAGCACATAGGAAGATTTTAAGGACTAGGGGAGAAGCACAGCTTGAATTCCCTGTGTGCCCAGGGTGACAGAAAGCATTGCATCAACAGCAATGGGCCCAAACTGAAGATTGCACATGTTGTAGCATTTAATGTGAGGGGCAATTTGAACTCCCAAAATGGTTTTTCTTTCATATTGGCTCCCACAATGAAAGAACCATTAAGGGTTTTAGTGATCTTCCAAGACTCTGCTTCCAGCACAAAATTGGTTCCTTCTCCTTGGACACAAGACCAATTTTTAATTGAATTTCAAGAGATGATGGATGTTGTACTTTATTCCAAGTCTATATGCTAAATTAACAAGGCTGTCTGCTTAGTTTCCTCTTTTGAAACCGCATTGAGATGAGTTTCTGCTAATTCTCTTACACTGGGCATTAGACATGTGAATCAAGTCCTTATTCAAGAGTTGAAATAAAAGACATTTTTGCCAAGGTTATTACTTTGGATAATAATTTGAGCTATGAGGCAGCAGCAGTAATTTGCCTTTTGAAAAAAACTTACCAGTTGAATTATTTACAACAGAATACAACTAAACATATAATATGTTTTCACTGAAATATTTAGACGTTATTAATTAACTCTTTAAAGTATATCTTAAAGCAGGGACATTCTGTTAATTCTGCACATTTAGTTGTTTTTTCCTTATGCTCCCTCTGGTCCTTTAAAAGATTATAGGAAGTCCCTCAGGAGTACTCTAGACTCCAGAATATGTTTAGCCTCAGTTAGGTTTATTACATGTTAACAGATGCCACTGATAAGTTAAATATTTGTTTTAAATAATGAAAAAAAAATGGCATAGATGTGAATGCTTTTCTTAATTCTGGATGCTGTAGTAGTATTTACATAGTCCTATACATGAAGAAGATGGCTCACAGAGGTAAGCCATTTGAAAGTCTCTTGCCTGAAAATAGAAAATTTGAAAGCAAAATGCTGACCAACTTGGGCAAACCCAGGAACCAGCTCTATCAGGTGTATCTATAGTGCTCTACGAGTAGAAGCTGAGAAATTGCTTGAAAATATTGAGATGGGCACTGTCCTTCTTCCAGGATGATAAATGGGATTGCTTGAACAGCAATGAGCCAACAGCTGGAAACACCTTTATATGTATGCTTATTCTTTCTAAATGGGAATGTTTAAAAGCAATTTTGTTTATAATTGTAAAGTGGCCCAGGGTGGCAATGAACAGTCTTATGGTTTCCTTTTGGCAGCACTGACCTAGCTGACCTTCTTACCTCAAAAGGAGCTTTTGAGACAAATTGAACAAACTGGCACATATACTGGGGTTTGCACTTTTATCACAAAATTGTGGTTCTCAAGGAGACAACAGAAACTGATGTGAAAATACAGCTCTCAGTGTCTTCATCAAGAGGAGGTAAAAATAGAGATAGAGTAAACCAACTAATTAAAGCAAAAGGCTGAGAGAGTGTGGTTTAAATAGCTGAGTGATTTAAACGTGGAATAAATGAAATAATATAACACATTTAACATAACTGAGTAACAGCCTTCTCACAGGTGACACAGGGTGCAAAAGCATGTTCAGGTCTCTATTCAGCTGTGGTTATGCTTTGTAGCTGTAGGTTATTAAATAAAATAGTAATAAAATGCTAATTCTTTCTTATATATTTGTATTTCAAGAATATTTCAGTCCTAATTTATGTCAGACACTGGTCTCATCCTAGTCCTCCTTTGCACCACCAAAGATTCTGTTTTTGTTAACGTTGTGTGCCACAGTAGAATGACTCAGAACCAGCTTTAATTATGACTGCAGCCCAAATGATCCTTCAGAGCTCATTGTTAGGATCTAGGAGAAGCTAATGGCTTATCTGTTCTGTATAATTGTTCAAATCTTCTTTTCCATTAGTTTTACATCAGTGATATCTCATTTGTTTAAGTTGTATGCTGATGAGTCAACTATCAAGCCTAGGACTCTAAAAAAATTTTAAAATATGCTGTGGCAACCAAATGAGAAACCTTTTGAAGTTATTTCCTTAGAATGGGAAATTGCTGTGGGTTTTGAAATACTGTGTTCTCATGGATCTGCACTGATTAGCAATATCTGATATGTTTCTATAGCTATTGTTTGTCTAACTCTATGACACAAGTGATTGATTTGTGCCTCCCAACACAGTAACAGGAAACCTATTTCTTAATTCCCTTGCCACTCACTGTAAGCAATAATTTTAGTAGTATCTTTATTCAACACCCAGCAGCGTGGTTAATAACCGGTTTGCTAAACTCACAGATCCCAGTTTAATGATACTGAATGAGCAAATAGATGCCCTTCCACTAAAAGCAAATTTTTCTTTCACAGCTCCTTCAAGAATGAGGCAGTGGTTCTCTCAGCAGTGCAGGTTTGTCAGCATCAGTGGGAACACCTGAGCATTTTGAGACCTGTCATTGCAACTCTCTAAACTCTGTGGCAGTTTGGGAACAATTCGTAACCTGAATGAGCAAACAAGTGACATATGAAAGAAAGCTGAGGCACTGTATGGCACTGGGTTGGGCATCCCCTGGAGCCCCATGGCCATTTATGGGTGGGTGGAAACCATGATTGCTGTAAGAGAAGAAATAGTTGTTATGGAGGGGAATAAATTGCATTTCTACTGTCCCTGTCCCTGAGACTGAGAAAAATTCAATACACCTCCAAAGGCACATGTCACAGCTTTTCCCTTTGTGCAGAAAAATCTGGGAGACATGACTCCCCCTTGGATAGTAGGATACTCCCAGCTGAAATCTGGGAGTATCTCTGCCTGAAACTGCCATGCTGAAGGAGCCTAAGGTCTACCTGACTTTTGGTTTTTCTCTTCAGAAAAATGCATCCCTTGTGGCTAATTTGTCATTGGGAGGAAAAGGAGATCGCAGAATCTAAACTGCTCTGAGAAATGCAAAAGAAACACACAGAGGAGTTTCTGAGCCCATGCCTACAGGCTGTGGAGGGATTTCAGCACACCCAAGTCTCAGTGGGATTGCAGCCCTCTCAACACACGTAGCAGAATGCCTCCGCTTTACCTTCTGTGCCTAAGGACTGATAAAGGAGAGTCTTTAAAGTTCTTTCACTCATTCTGCCCACAACTGGTATAATTTTACTGGGGACTGTTGGAGACTTAATCTGTCATATCCATCTCTTCTCTGCTACTCCAGCTAAACACCTATGAGAGCTTTTCTCCTCTCACTCCATTTCAACTTCAAGATAAAGTGACTCACAATATATGGTTTTATTCATAGAAGTGGTATGCTGAGTAGATCCCATTTAATTGGCTGAAACTTTTTAATATCTGTAGGTCCAGAAAAATCTCATGGGTTCAGGTATGTCACAAGGCTCTTCACGCTGTGCTAGCGCTACTTTTGTTTCAAAACACCATTGTGACTTTGGGTCAGTTGGTGATTAATCCCTATATACTGCCAATACCGGCATGTATTGGCATTTTGGGGTATTTGCCCCCAGATCTTAACAGATTTTTCTTCTTTGAAATGTTATATTAGGATGATTTAGCCATTACAGCTATTTTCACTCCCTTATGGGAGTGCCAGCCTTAACACAGTGATCCTCTTGCCTTTCTGTATCTCTTGCCTGCTCAAGAAGACAATTCAACTCTACCAAGAGTTTCACATAGGCAAGCCTGAGAGTGAAAGAGCAGTGACCTCAGCACTGGCAGGGAATTAACTCTATAATCTAATAGGGTTTCTTTTTCCATTTCTAAATAATGGGACTCTATTAGACCAAAGTGTAGTCGCGCCATAATGATAATTTATTGTACAGCATATCTGAATTTTGCCTTTTATATATCATAGAGAGTTAGAATGCATAGTTATATAATTGAATCTTCTCCTGTATCATTAATATTTTTTCTTTGTTTAGAGAGACCCTTTTTTTGTTTAGAGTTCACTTCTAACTGGGTTTTGAAATCACAAGAGGTTTAAGGTGCCTGTTTTTAAGTGATTAAATATTTTCATTTTTATTACTTTTAAATATCTTCCAAAATTCTTTAAAAGCAAAATACTTCAAAAGCATTTTATGCTTAAGAGGTTTTATTCAGATTATTCTGGAAAATTTAAAGACAAACACAGCCATAAGTTTATATATCCTAAAATCTCAACAAAAACAAAATGTCATGATCTTTGAAAGGAAATAATTGAGGTTAATTAATTTCCACATTGACATTTAAATGCATTAGTGGTATGCACCAGTGAAAGTATTGATCAATGAAAGTAATCAGCAATAATAGGAAAAATTAATCACTTTTGAAGATGTATTTTACTTCAGCTGTGGAATGTGCTTCAGCCAGGATTGAAGTTGACCCTGTGAATATAATAGGGACTACTACCAAACGAAAAAGACAATGAAGACATGTAAATGAGGGAAATCTGGGAGGCCATGCTTTAATTTGCTATTAGAGTATTGAAACAGAGAGTGATGTACAGCCTAAAACTTGTGATCTACAGTTTGTAAACCCATTTCTGGAATTGAACAACAGCAGGTGATTTAGAAGAACACATGAGAAATTTGCTGGTGGAAATTTTTTGTTTAAGGTCTCATCTTTAGTAAGTGGAAGTTGGCTTACACCCTGGAATGGGCGGGTTTTTGTCAAGAATCTTGCAGAATATTTTATTAAATGCAGCTGTATTGGCTGGTTATTCTTACTTAAGAGCCCATGTTTTTTCAGAATTCAGTTAAAATCTTGCTATCAACCGAGTCTTGTAGCAAGGAGTCTCAGTTTGATTATGTAGCAATTGCAAGTTTCTGCTTTTACTGGTTCTAAACTTGCTAAGGTGGGACTCAAATGATCACACTGTAATATGCTATCCTACTTTTTTTTTATCCTAACCAACATTAGGAGGGAGGTTGAGCAATGCAGTCACTGAAAGGTGAGATTCAATGGGTAAAAACCAGAAGTGTCTCATGTAACTTCTCCAGTTCTCTCAGTGTTTTAGTATTCATACTTAATACTATGCAGTAGCACTGTATAATACAAATAATTAATATAAATAACTTTTCCACCTCTCTTGAATGATTGGTGCCCTTGATCCTTCTTGACACCTTTCTGTGAATGCCACCAAGTTTGATAGGCAGTGAATGAGCCCAGAAATACTTTAGGAGTGCTACATTCCCAGTGGGAACTGAATATGATGGGACTGAAGGGCTTAGATGTCCAATCAGAGCACCCTCTTTTCCTACAGCACGACAAAACTGTTTATCTAACTTTTATCTAACTTATCTAACTTTTGTCTCCATAGAGATAGTCCTGGTGATAATTACATCTCTGTGTTTAAAGCATCACTGTTCTAAAATAGGCAGTCACATAATGCATTACAAGTGCATGCAGTAGCAGCAGATAGAATTTAACTGCCTCTTCTTCCTGATGTAAGAAAATTTTGTTGTTAAAAATGAAGAAGCACCCAGTTTTTAAACTTAAACTTGTAACTTTGGAATTAAAGTGAGAGAGGGTTCCTCAGATGTTTGCATCCTGTTTGTGGTGGCACTTCCTTTGCAGTATTACCTATGGAGATTCCTGAACTGCTTATTTTCAGAGGTCATCCCTTTTGATAACCTTTTTAAAGATAATACAGCAAGAATATTTTGGTATCTGTTTCTGGAAACAGTTTGATATTGTGAAATCAATACAGGTCCAACAGCTCTTGAATTCTCCTGACAGAACTGCCTTGAGATTATTTTGTACTGTGGTGTCAGACTCTATTAAGTTATAATAGAAAAAATAACCTAAAACAAAACAAAAAGTAGGAATAACCTGCAGCTTGTGACAACCTGTGGAATGTATTTACATAACTACATTGCTTTGAACTCCCTAACACAGCGATAATAAACCTCAATGAGAATTAAAGTTTCCACCGTGTAGCAGCTCTGCTGTCTATTCCATTGTTCCCCTGTATTATACACAAAGTTGAGCCAAAGTGCCCAAGGACTCACTGAAGCTGAACTGTCTTCTTGGTTCTGTGGAAGAGAGTCCTCAAAGTCCACCATGGTGGAGATCTGCACAGAGCATCACAGAAGCAAGGCAGACCAACACTCAGCCCTATCCAGGCTGTTCATGGTAACCCACAACAAGGCAGGTGGAGACAAGAGATTATTCCTGGCTCTGCTTGGAAATGAGCCCCAGAAGGTAACTAACTGCTGAGTTAGTTACCAGCTGGCTGTTGGTAGCTCAGCTTCCTTGTCATTGGGGAAGGGAAAATGCTGGGAAAGTACTGACAGATGCTGCAGCTGCATGAATGCCCTGGTTCCTGACATGACTTGGGGTGAATGAGCCCTTCACTCTTCAAAAGCGCAGGTGGGTATTAACAGACCTGAAAGCACAGGGGTTTGTGGCTATATCTTTGGACATGGACTGCTGCAGGCACTTTCTTAGGAAGTTTCAAGAAGTAAATTGACTTTAAGAGGCATTGAGTATCCTCAGCTCCATCTGGGCACTCTGGGTCGATGCATGCCTCTGAAAGGACCAACCCAAGTTTCCAAAATACCACATCCATGGCAGATACCAATTCTCTTTGCCATTGGTTTCATTCCAGTCACTTCTTTTCTTTAACCAAATAGCCACACAAATTCATAAAATGTATTCTTTGTTCACTGGACAAATTTTCCTCTTGGAGGAAATTAATATATTGATTCTACTTCTGTGAACATCTTTCTGTGAAATAATATTGAAGTGAATGCTCCTGAAGACTACATCCATATGTTAAACCTCTCAATAGAAACCTTAATAGTGACACTAGATTTCAGACTGCTAGAAAGGCACAGTTTCTCTCACTTGCACTTCCCATGACTGCACTGAACTTTTATCTAGTACTGTTGATAGACTTTATATGTAATTTAAACACTCTTTGAAGCAGCAAGAGATATGATTGGTATTCCCTTACTACCTCTCTTTCAGAAAGGAGTGGGAAGAAGTATGGCCTCAGCCTGCCATAATAATACGAAATAATACTTCTTTTTAGGTGCAAATATTTTCATTTCCTATTGATATGGTAGTCATGACAAGGATTGACAGAAAAGACTATTTCCTTTCTGCAAAGGAAATTTCCAACCTAAAATATAAAAGCCTGAGCTTTGTTTTCACAGCTAAAATTTCTTGAGCTGTTTCTGGATGAATTCCCCACAAATCAAGAAGATGGTTTTCCTCTCAAATCAGTCCTTGGCCTACTCAGTGAATTCTATCATGAAGTAAAAGGCACAAAGTTGTTTTTCTGAGATGGAGCCAGATTTTAGTAGGACCTTGGATGAAGCCACAAGTTTATTTTGTAACAGTCATCAGGTGATAATTTGTAAAAGACCTAGTGAAACTGGTGGAAGAGAAAGAAGGCTTCGGCTCCTTCATATCAGCCTTCATAGCGCTGATCTGCTTTACAGGTGATGAGGGTAATCTACAGATAAATGTTTGACTCTTAATGATTCATGCTAGATGTGCAGCAAGAGTTACAGACAGATAGTAGTTTAGTAGCAATTACTAGTGATCTTCGTGTCCCATTCCCCCTCTGTTCAGTGGGGATCCTTCCTATGCAAAGAAACTCCAGATTTTGACTTCAGAGAGAGATCACACTTCAGACCACAGCAGTATGTTGCTGGCCTTGACTGGAGTCAGGCTCATTAGGGGGGATCCTGTTATGTACATTTCAACAGTGCCAAAAAAGGGTGGGAGGAAAAGAGGATTTAAAAATATGTTCTGGTGAACCACAGGTGCTTTTCATGTCATCTTCTTTTCCCACTGTTTGGTAATAGTTTGATAACTCTACTAAGTAGGTGTAAATATATAAAGATTAAACAATTTAGATACACTTATAAATGAAAGGGATTGTTTTTATCAATTGTATTTTTCCTGTATGCTGGCCTTGTATTCTTAAGTAGCAAAATTAATGTTTCCTGCAGTCAGAATTACTCTTTCTATTCATATGTTGGAGAGAAGGAAGTGAAAGTGTCTGCAAGAGCCAAATTCAATATTAGACATGAATTCTGAGTCTTGGTAATTTAGAAGAGCAGACAATTAAACACTCAAATTACTTCAAAAATACGCTGTGAATATTTACCTCTGAACTCTTCAAAACACAAATTCATACTGAATTGAGTTTGATCATGAAACAAACTATTCCTTATTTGAACAATGTGAGAGGTTAAAACCAACAAAAATATGAAACTCATTCCTTTACTGCAGCATCTTTTGGCTTCTTAGGTCCTTTTTCCCAGATCTCCTCACCTTGTGAGCACCGAAGCATCTCTTGGTGTTACAAATCAACTTGCCCATTTGACTTTCACTGATGCTACTGGTGAGCAGCTTATTGGCATCCTCTTCCTGCCTGCGCTCCTGCTGAGTACCCCGTGGCCCTCCTCTAACTTCCGTGTTTGTAAAGATCAGCAGCTATCCTGTAGGTTATTTATTTAACTAATACTCCTTTTCAAAGTCATACCTTTGCAGGGAGGTAGAAGTAAACTTCACAGATTTTCAAACCATCCATTCTTCCTGAGCAATCATTAAATTTGATGAATTAACCATTCCAACTGTTCTGTCACAGGCACACTGGTCCTTACAAGCGGTATGTTCGATGTGTCTCAGGCCTGTTACAATTCTCTTTGCTGTGGGGGTGACCATAACATGGAAAACAGTGGCTTGGAAAAGGGTTTATGGGTCAGTGACAAACCAGAAGTTTCCAAAAAGGACAAATGAGTGGAAAATTGTGATCAGAAATAGAGAGATGATCTTAGCTCTGTATGAACCATTATTGAGAGAGATGTAGCAGTGCTTGGTACTATCCTGGTATCCCTTCTGCAAGGCTATCCTTCAGAAACAGGAGAGAGCTCTGGAAAAAAATTGTAAGTTTGAACTTTAGGGAGTGTGGGAGATGTAAAGGACATGGCCTATTTAGTTTACAAGGAAGAAAATAGGTCAAAATGCAAATCAGTTTACAGTGTAGTAAAACAGAGAAATGGCCTAGCAGACAGGACATCTATATTCACTGTTGGAAACTGAAGCCTTTGTATTAGAAAAAAAAAAATGCCCAAGTTTTAGCAGGCAATATAGTAAACTTGGCAAAAAAAAAAAAATACCCAAAGAAATAGTGTGTTGTCATCTCTTAATGTTTTCAAATCACAACTGCATGCCATAAAATGGAAGATGATCATCTTCATACCGCGAGGCCTGACCAGGAGAGATATCTTTAAATTACCTTTGGTTGGTTTCTTGCCTTACTGGTAATACTGGTCTCTCACCTTCTCTAAAAGCTCAGAGGTCACTTCAGCCATGGTCTACAGCTGGGCAATTCCTAGAGGTAGTCCATTTACTTTTAACAAAGATATTCTTAGATCATTAAATGACTTTTGGAAGAAAAGTAAAATCTCAATATCTGCCCACATTATATATTCAAGAAATACATTCAGGGTTTTTCCCTACAGAAAAGACAAGGCATATTTTATTACAGCATTCCAAAACTGATTATTAGTGAAAGAACACTTGCCCATTTGCCACATTTTTAATAGTGTTCTCCCCCAGCCCCCCCAGCATGCAGATGTTGCACGTTGCAGATGATGCCTTTGCCAACTTTGCTTCTCTGCCAAACCCACAAACAGACTTTTTTTTTTTTTTTTCTTTTCTTTCCTTTTTCCACGGTCCGTGCCAGAGTCAGACAGAGTTCATCGTCCCGGCGCCTCTGTAGCTAACCCGCGAATGCCCGCCTGCAGGGGCAGCCCTGGGAGGCGGTCCTGGGACGCTCGGCGACCCCAGCTTTTCTCGGAGAGAGTGCCATCCCTTGCCTGAGGGGTTTCGAGGGGAGCAGGGTGCCGGCTTGGCTTGGCGAGGCCGAGTGTGCTCAGCTACCCTGTGCCCCGCGGAGGCCCCGGCACGTCAGTCCCACGGTGCGCTCCCCCGGGGCGGGGCAGGGCCGGGACAGGCTGGGATGGGATGGGCTAGGGGGGAGTCGTCGGAGCCGCGGCTGCCCCGTCCCGCTGCCGGGCTCTGAAAGTAGCACGGGGACCTGGATGTGAGGTCCCTGCCCGACTCCTGTCCGGGTCGGAGCCGAGCCCGTGGCCGCGCAGTCCCCGCGGGCGGCCCCTCTCGCTGCCCTCTGCACCCGGATTCAGCAGCAGAAGCGTTTGCAAGAAGCTACAGAGCTGCGAAGCCGGTTTGACCTTCCACGTGTGGGTGTAAGGGATGCCGCGCCCGCTGGAAAACCGGGCCTGTGCCATTTTTGTTTTCCTTTTCACGGATATCGCTTGGTATTGACCATCTCCAGTTTCCGAGGTAGTGACAAAAGGTCAGATCTGATGTATCTTCCTCCCCCCAGTCAGACTGTTTGCAAATAATTAATAAGGGCACAATTAGGCAGTAATGATGGGACCCGCAGTTATGGTCTTCCTGATGGTAACGGAGATTGATGCTGCTGAGCACATCTCCTTTTGATGACTCAGTCGCGGTTCTGCAATGTGCGCCTTTGATCTCTGTCAGAAACAACCCTGAGACCTCTTCCCAAATAAAGCCCTAACAAGAAGACGGAAGAGCTCTGTAGCTATGTTTGCTTTTGGGTTTTATTATCAACAATCAATTAATGGTACACTCTTGGAAAACTATATGCACATGTAGAAATATTTCTCCTTTTAAATAGAAGCATTCGTTTTAACCACATATAAATAAATCTGAAAACCCTGAACATAATTTATGACGATTATGCTCACAAACATATTCCAACAGGTAGGGAAAATAAAAAATGAGACGACATGCAACCGATAACAAAAATATATATAATTGCCTGAACCTGGCCTCTCTAAACGCAAAGGGAACCGAACCTGTGAAAACCTTATTTCTCCATAAAGACACGCCATAGAGACTACGAGAAGGGAAAACATTATTTATACGGTCAACTAGACAAGTCTGTACTGATATTAACACTATACAGTTGAGTCACAGAACACAGTTGTAGAAAGACACGGAAAAAGAGAAAGCATACCTGGCGACATTCAACTAAGAGCTATAGTTTGTGCCTTTTAAAATAAAATTAGAAAACCCTAACGGAGATGCCTAAAAACTGCGTGGACCGTGTAATAATAATAATTAATAATAATTAATTAATAATAAATAATAATATATTAAGTATTACTATATTAATAATATAGCAAAAATGCACTTAGTCTCTTTTTGTGCAGGCCTTATAG
>VXAU01003784.1:262480-290324 GCA_013399695.1 Formicarius rufipectus | reverse complement strand
ACAAAACCAGACAACCAAACAAAAACAAAACCAAAAAGCACAGGCAAACAAAACAAAACCACAACCACAAGTTTAAGTTTGAAGTTTGGACATGTTTGGTAAAGCAGAAACACACCCAGCAGAGACTTTACCTGAACCAATCTACCCTGCTAAGCTAGAAGAAAAGCACCCACCACATTTCAAATTATATAATCTGTTCTGCAAACAATGCTTTTCACAGTTATATTAATAATTATTATGAATATCATGCCTTTTTTTTAAGTTCCAGCACTTTTATATCTAGGGATACTTGATGCCCTTGCAGAGAAACACACAGAAGAAATAGTAGAACTGAATTATATTTCAAAAGGTAGAAAAAATGTGTTACATTGCAAAAATAGCAAATTACAGAGTATAGTATGCTGTGCACCGGGAGAGATTTAGTAAAGCCTCTTGTGAGACCTTACCTCTAAGCTTGATGAATTTGGTCAAAATCTGCTGAACCTTTTAAAGATTTGACTATGATTGCAGCACAGTGCAAAACAGGCCCTTAATGCTGATAGCCTGAAGGACTGCACCTCGCCCGTGCAAGCTGATCTTTAACCTAGTTACAAGGGAGCATGAGTGTGATACCTTTGTTAGTAATGGCATGAAGGAATGAGAGGATTGGATCACAGAAACTGGGAGGCCTCTCATAAAATGCAGAGTAAAATGGGAGAGAGAGAGTATAGTGAACATATCTTAAAAGATAATTTAAGAAATCCTGTTTATAGGGGGGAAAAATGTACTTTCAGTGTTTATTATAGAAATAAGAAATGGACCACTCCATCTGTCTCCTAGCAAGTACAGAAGCACAGCAAAACACATTGATAAGTCATACATAAAGATCTATTTCATAGGCAGTTGTAGGTACGCATTTGTGTTGTTTATTGAAAGAGATAATGAGGAGCTAAATGGTCAAAGGTTTTGTATTTGCTATTATTTGGGATCTTAGTGTTGGCACCATAAGCTGATGGCCTGGATACAATCTTCAGCTTTCTGATGGCCTTGAAACTGCTGGTAGCAGAGGAGATTTGTCAAGGGAAGGGTCCTTCTGTTTGTGCCCTGCTTTTTCTGTTCTTTCTCTAAGCAATCACCACTGGCCACTATCAGACCTATGGCCTGACCCAATTACAGCAATTTTATGTTTCTATGCCTGTTTGTGTCAATGAACCCAATGAGGTTGAATGAGACAGTAAGAAAGATGGAAAGGTATGTTCTTCCCACAGTGAAGGATAACGATGTCTAAGTCAAGAGGTCGTAGGAAAGTTAAAAAGGCCTCTTTTCTTAGAATAAGTAGCCAGTGACAGGGAGGCAGAGTTAGACAATCCTGAATTCCTGCCTGTAGGGATGCCATGTGCCTTCAGGCAAGGTCCTTCCAACTCCCACACAAGGGAATGGGTTAGCAGAAGGAAACAGTGTTAAGCAGTTTAATCAAAGGTCTCCGTGTTGGTTAACTGAAGGATATGGCAGCTCCCACATATAACTGAAACGTGCCCTGTTGGGCTCTCAGGAGCAGCAAGTTAGAGCAGTTCTACATGCCTTAGAGACAAGTGGCAATCAGCCTTAAATGATGAACAAGAAATACCTAGTCAGATGGGCTGGGACATTTTTCTTCATGGTTCAAACAGGTTGACTTTCATTCCTACTAACAGTACCTAACAGCCACTGTTATTTGGACCACAGCTAGAACTTTTGGCTGGAGTGTCATCACTGTGTATCCAGCCCTGGTTACATCACTCTGTGGCTCTACTGAGTGTTTTGATTGGATCAGCTGCATTATTTCTGTAAGATAAGTTACCAAACCTTAGCTTCATTTGCTCTGCCTTTTTTTTTTTTTTTTTCTTTCCCAAGTAACACTCCAATTTGCAAATGATTCCTGATGGATGGTCCCAGGTTTCTATAGAAAAGTAACGTAATACTGGCAGCTGGTCATTTTTAGTCTTCCAGTAAAAAATTTTATCAGTCAATCAATCAATCAATCAATCAAATTACTACCAGTTAGCCCCGAGTGCTAACCTGGAAAGTACACCAATGCCTTCCTGCTAACCAACAGGCTTTTCATTTTATTCCAGTCAAAAGGACTTCACAGATTCCTTCTTTGAAACTCAATTTATATAAGGTCCATCTTTTGCTAAGGGAGTGCAAGAAGGCTGTTGTTGGGACATTCAGACATTCATGGTCAAACACAGACTCCCTCTCTTAGGATTTCAGAGAAGGAAGAAAAAATAGCTGGCAAACACTAGATGAAGCAGGAAAGCAGCATAGAAATTTCCATTTGTTGGAGGCAACAGGAATCAGACCCAAACTTACATGAAAAGCAGGTGTAAGATGTAAATGACACCCTTTTTTGATCCTGACTACCTATTGCCCTTAAGCTGATAATCCTCAATGGGAAGGGGTTTTAAGGATAAATATATATTTATATTCATAGACAAAATGAATGGGTAATTGCTCCAGAAGAGAGCAAGACTGCAGTTTTTACTAATACCCTTTATGTAATCTCTGCTTGAATCTCTCTTGGAAAGTGTGGTTTTATCTGTGTACTGTGGGACCTTGTGTTGTGCCATTAACTAAAATAATTGTCTATATCCAGACAGGTGCTGAAAGGGTTGGCACTGGGTCAGTTCTTAAGTTTATTTACATTCTGTAAGAAGATTTTTTTCTTAATGCATTTGTAGACATTGTTCTAGTTAATACTCAGGTAAATAGCACATTAATTGAGTTTTCGGATTCTGTAATTGTATACTGAAATATGCTGATATGTTCAAAAGTAGAGAAAGTGATGTGTGAAAGTAAGTAGATAGTTGGACATATAATAATATGCATTGTATTTATACACAACCTATTCAGAGAACCAAAGAGGAGATGATAGGGCTCTAAGAAACTCATAATGTAATTTAAATTACTATGGATCAGCTATTAGAGTTTGTCCCCTGCTAAGTAGACTCTGAAGGTTTTTACCTAGTAACTGGGGAGCAGGGGGAGAAGATGGTCAGAAATGCCATTCCTATGCAATGTAAACTCAGTTATTTAGTCTTGGTTTCATTGCTTCAAATATTGCAAGTTTGGTTTAGAAAGCCACTGGGGCTGGAAGGAAGTTTTGAAGCCAGATGAGCCTGAAGTTCTTGGGGGTTTATTTGCTTGTTAATGCGGGCTCCATCTGAAAGTATATAGGAAAATGGTGTGTGGAATTGAAGGCAATTGTTGTGACCACATTGACCTGTCTCATGCAGGGACTGGGCCCTTACTTCAGTTTCTTGTTAGTCTTCAACATAAACTATAACTTCATGTGGGTAAGAAGAGTCACAGCCTGGTCATACATAACAGCAGGCATAAGAGCCCCCATCAGTAACCCTGCAATCCAGAAGCAGTGATGGCCCTAGCTGGATTTTGAGGTTGTAAACCATATTGAGCCCCTGGCAGATGATCAGAACAAAGCACATCTCACCTGAGGCAACCTGACAACCTCTACATTTTCCTTGGGTTCTGTGAAGAAACTTCAAAGGCTCATTTTAGGATGAATCTGTGATAAATCCACTTTCGGATAGTTTTTTCTCAGACCTCATAGATAGTCAGGTGAGAGAAAGTGTGAAAAAAAGCACATTCTATGTGCTGATTTACTGTGACATTAAAGTGACTGAGTGTCATCAGCACATAGCACCCTTACCAGATATGCTGCATTCAGGCCCTTCAGGCTTTCCATGCCAGTAAGATCCAAGTCTGCTCCAAGTAAATCAGTGGAGATGTTGCTATTGTCTTTAGCGTAAGTTGTGTTAGCTCTGTGGTTATGTGTGTGTATACAGATGGGGAAGGAGAAGACTGTCTGGATATCCTGCAGAAAGGTGGGTGTTCTTCAAGGTCCCCTTTCCACCCAAGCCATTCTATGACTCTGTGATTCTTACTGAGCAAGGGTTAGATTTCAAACTGGTAAACATCAGGAAAAATCAGCATAATGGTGTCAGCTGAAACTCTTGGGTAATGTTGAAAAACAGAATTTAGTAGGAAGGAGTACCTCAGCAATGCTGAGTAGATTGAAGGCTCTGAGGGTGTCATTCTGATTACCTATCTAGTGGAAGAGAAAAAATGGGTGTGTGGGACCTATATGATTTTGACATCTGTATACAAAAGTAACCAAAGCAAAAATTGTTTCATAATAAACTGTATTGTTTACGTAATTCAGGGCAACACAGTGCAAGACTGTTATTCCAGCAAGTTCTGAATAACCATGTAGAGGATGGGAATTGGATTTTAGAGAACTCCTAAATGTCATAACTGCTTTTGCTATCCATACTTTGTGCCTAGAATATGGAGTATGGTTTCAGCCAACAAACGGTATCAGAAAGACTACTGTGTCAAAGAGATAAAAGAAAGAGATTTGGGAAAGCAGTAAGAACGTAAATCTTACTTACTTAAATCTAAGTCTACCAATATAACCTAATTCAAGTTTTGGGACAAGAGGCACATTTTTACCAAAAATTTTTCACACAGAACAGCTGGATCCACTTTTACTAAACAAAATAGGTGGATATTGGTATGTATGTATTTCACTCAGAAAATTCCACATGTCAACAGATCACAGAAAAGTCATATTAGTATTGATGTGAAATCAAATGATCATGCTTGGATCAATACCTTGTAATAGTATTATGATGGTTTGGGAATATGAAATGCAAATTAGCAGTGACTGAAATGGCATTTTCATCTTATATTTTAAATAATGTGTATTCTGCATTTTGCACATTGTTACATCATAGGCACACTCCCCCACATACCTACAAAGGCACGTAATGTATACCTGATAGTATAACATGACTGATGAATTTTGCCATTGGACAGCTGTGATTTGTCTGTAAAGACTGTGAAAATTGTAGAGAAAATGATGAGACCAACAGGAATTTGCTTGAAGAAAACCTTGTTAGCTACTGAATGAAGGTCTTTGTATTTGACCCAATGAGAAATTTTGGCAAGATAAAGTAATTACAATCATGAAATGAGCAAAACTTATTGTTCCTCCTCATTTTATATAATATGCATCCTTTAAATTACACTGAGATACAAAAAAATATCTCTCATGATTACTTCTCTATTTATGCCAATACAAAAAATTATTTAATCATGATGCCAAATAGTATTTTAAATTCATAATTATTTACAATTTTGATGCTTTCCTTTGTATTTGTTATTCTAATTTAAGATTGTTATTCAACATTGATTTATGGGGCAATGTGTTTTAAAGTGTTCTTACTTAGAGTTGTTCTTTGGTCTTGATGATTACAGAATATTTTGCAATCAAGATAACTGTTTCATATTTGAATGAGATATTACCTGTGTATTTTATATTATTCAGTGTGCTGAACTTCTGCACTGCATATGATACTTGACACAAAATTGTTTCTACACAGTGAGGTCAGTGATAAATCAGAAGAAACATCTTTTTCAGTGCTCTAGCAGGATGACAGAAGATAAAAGAAGACTGCTTGGTATTCAGAACCAAGATACTCAACAATAAGAGCACACACCTTTTAGCTGTCGAGAACTGTGTTGCAGGTGAAAGAAGGAGGCAGCAGAGAGTGGAACAAACCACAAGCTGCTAAAGGGATGAAAACCAGTGAAAGACATTCAGAGAGCACTCTGCATTCAAAATTGGTTTGAGGAGAAAGCATTTCTGAAAAAATAAATTATTTTACATATAAGAGTTTAAAACCTGAATGCTCCCTCCACTCTGCAGATGCTGAAAAAGCTGGGAGATTTGCTGTAGAAAAAGGATATGCTGAAGCTCATGGTGAAGATGTCCATATTTGTCAAGGCATGAACTCTAAACTGATTTCTTTTTTCCACTACAAAAATAGCTATATTTGATAAATGCATTTTAGGTGTATACGTGTGATATCTGTCTCAGTTGCACATTTAAGGCATATTCCTGAATCAGCAGAGGAATGACTCATAGAGATCTCTAGCATGTCTCTGGATTGTAGCTTGGAACATGTCCTTCCTCCCAGTTCTTTAGGGACTGTCAGGGAGGAATCAGAGCCTTGCAAACAAAGTGTTCTAGTCCAAGTCCATCTTTTCCAGACACCATCAGGAAAAGTGATGTCAATCTCTGCCATTCTCCTGACTGTTGTTTTGTACCTGCCAATTGTATAGACCACAATTTCTTTTTTTCCTTTTCCTACATCCACTTAAATGTGTGCTATAGTGCACAGTTGAGAAATGTATTTGAAAGTGTATAGCTACATGTAAAAGGTTCTTTTATATGTTTTCTATCAAAATTATTCCTCAGGAAGAAATTGCAATGTATCATGTTCACATAATTTCTAATGCAAATAACTGCATGTAAGTGCCACAGAAAATCAAGGGGTAGATATTTTAACATCCTGCTTAAAATGAACAAAAATATTGAAGAAAGGTAATGAACCTTTGCCCAGGACCTACTCTTTAAAACAGGGTAAAAATTACTTGTTTTATTTACATGTGTCAAACAACTTGTCTAGCTGTTTAAGACCTAAACACATGAAACATTTTGCTTTCCAAAAGTGAGACCTTTTCTCCTGGCTTTAAAAACAGCCACAACATTTTAAGCTCTTTTTTCTAGTACCTAAGCCGAAATCTGGACTGACGTTGTATATTGGCAGTTTCAAGAAAACATGGACTTTGAATATGTTAATGTCTAATAAAAAGGTCAGTACCACTAAGCTCTGACCAAATCTTAGGGTTTAACAAACCTGTTCATTTTTCAACAGAGGAGAAAACTGCTGATTCAGATGCTGCTGGAGAATGGCTGTGATTTCTTGGATGCATCAAGGTACTCTTTGGTAAAAAGCACACAAAAATAATGCCTTAAATTTAATTTAATTTAATTTGTGTTTCTTCAAGAATGACACAACCTATCTAAGCATCCATTTACTTTCATGGCCTTCCATGTATTAAGCTCTTGTGACTTCGTACACCCTCAGATTTAAAGGCATGTGAGAGAAAACCTAAGTACTGGAAGTTACGCTCTCTCAGACCTGTGCTCCAGTGAGGGCACAGGGTTAGTTTTAAGACAGATCAAGAGGAGTCTGTGGCTGAAGTGGAATCATGTTGGTTTGGGTATTTCTGATCTAATCTGGGGAATCTGTGTCCCCAGGTACATCATGTTTTGTCCCCAGTATTGCAGATATTGCCTATAGACTTCTACAGGAATTACATGAGTGGGATCTCTACAGTGGGGTTCTTTTCTCTGGTGACACCACTTCCATCTCTATCACACTGCTATAATCCAAACAAGTGTAACTAATCCTCAAGGGTGATAATATAGACAAGATTTTACCATTGCTGACAACTGCTGTAAAGCTGTGACTCAATACTTCTTTGCCCATGAGCTATGAAATGGCTATTTCCATAATATCATTGCGCTAACTGTTCCTCCTCCAAGTTACTACAATGACAATGAATCCCTATAACCCAGGGATGGCCAGTAATGAAGAATAAATAGCTTTTTGATAGAGGGACAGACTGGGGTTACTAACAGCAGCTTCAATGGTTGGAATTGGGCATCATTGATAACACTGCTTAAATTTAATTACTTCGTTTTGTGACACACAGTATCTCCCTTGTCTTAGCCTAATGGCTTTGACTTGCTGTTGTGGGGAGAATAGTTTGTGCCTGGAAAGGGAAGGAAGGTGATTTTGAAGTTATAAAAGAATGTGACTTAGTCTTCTATTATTTATTTTAGAATATAAATGTAGTAGACCATGTAGTATCTTCCTGTTATTTGAAGTATTCACAACATGATCCTTGTATTTCCTAAACTTACTTTCAAAGAAGATTATGCTAAGTAATCTAATAGCTAAGAAAGAAAATAAATCTGTTACTAATGCTAGAAGAGGAATACAATCATGGGTATTTTTAAATTATGAAGTCTTAACCATATTGTGAAGTCATGAGAATAAAAAGCCTAGGCTGGTTTATAAAAGCTATTTGACATCCAGCAGAGGAAAGTAAACAATGTGTTCTATATGAACCATGAAAGAAAGCAACTATATCTAAAAAGAAATAAAAAGTAATGCTACGAATCTAATTAATTTATGTGAAGAAGTTTTAGCCCAATGGACATTTTTCTTAAATATTTTTCATACTTTTAGTCTAAACTAGGTTTCTATGGGTTTTAGGTAAATAAACTTATTTTACTTTCATTTTCTCTTTTCTTTAACAAGACAGATTTTATTTTCAGAAAGAGGTATGTCAAATTATCTTAGGTCAGTTTTAACAACAGGGTATCATCTGAGGATTTAAGTAAGAGACAAATTTATGAATAGGTGCTTTCTATTTCCATTTTAAATTCTCTTTACATACTGTTGTTGCTATCTTTGTTATCATTATCATAGCATCTGTAAGGCTGTAGAATGCGACATTTTAAGGATATGTTTGCTAGTGGCTTTTTCAACTTCTGTTTAACTTAAATGTTTCCTAATTCATTCAACTACCCTTACAATTTACATTAGTCAACACTCCATCAATAAAACCATCAAAATGATCTACTACATTGTAGACAAAAGTTATTGTGTCAAGTTGACACTAATCAGTTAATTCCAGTAAACCTTCAGATAAACAAAAGCTTGTTGTCTATTACTGATGTGTGTGATTAGCCCCCTGTATGTCCTATAGCTATGCACATCTATAGAGATGTATCTGGCAGACACTTGGCCTGAGGGCTCTATATGTAAACCAGGACAGGATCTATAGTTAATGATGTTGACCCTGACTCCCTCAACAGAGATTGGATTCAGTCCTCATAATATCCCGACAGCTGATATGTATACTGTGCTAATAATATTATCAATTACTTATGCTACTGTGATTCCCAGTGTGTAAAGCTGATAAAAGGTTCTTTCATGTATCTTTTTTTCTACATCTCTGCTATCCTACTGATTGCGTGTGAGTTGGATATTTTTCATTCTGAAGCCCATTTATTTCATAACTGTAGCAAAGATAACAAGGATGTTACATGTCCTGCATTCTGGGTAACATGGTAATTATTCTTTCAGTTTTCTCTTTCATATTTCCTCTGTTCCCAAAAAGTAGTATTTATTTACGGCTCCTGTGACTTCAGGATAGAAGGTCTGTAGAAGTAGCTAGTGACCTGGGAGGTTTCTGGGTGTATGTGTTCAACTGGAGAGGCTTCAAAAGCCTTGCATTTTCTTAAAGCCAGACCTGTGTCATTGCTCTCAGCTGGAGCAATCAAAAATCAGCAAATTAGATACTTCGAAAAGTTCTGTTCTAATGATGCAAATACTGGTCCTCCTGGCCATCTCTGTCACTGCAGAACATTTCTGCCTTGTCCAGTATGTCAAATGGGTAGCATTGGTCAGTGTACAGTGAAGATCAGAGATTATGGCCATTTTTAATCCTGGGCAAGTCTCTGACTATGCTATAAGCAATATGAGCTTGCTCTTAAGATATCTCTTGTGTTACTATTAGAATTAATTTTTTTTTTAAATTTTATGCTGGGGCAAACAAGTTGAATACATGAGGCTTTGCACACTACTATGAATTTTGTACACTATGTGCGTGCACAGAAAAGTCTTCAGACTGTGCCTTCTTTAGGGCAGGTACCCACTTTCTCTCTATGTTTGCAAAGCATTAAGTACATATTATGTGCTTACACAGGGAGCACATAATTACAACATGAAGGAAGGCTTTATGCCTTGACAAAACCTTTCTCTATCCTGCTCGGTCTGCACACACAGAAGCTGGTCTTCTGACTTTAAGTCCACATGGTGTGCCACGCTCAGCACAGGATGGAAGCTGCAAGCAGCCCAGTTCTTTGGAGCAGCCGGATGGCAAGGCTGAGTTGTGCTACCATGCACTGAGCAGCTCTGGTTGAAATGATGACAGGGACCACTGTTAAAAATTAAATTCTGCCTTATTTTTTGTGCAGTTCTTGTGAGTCACATTCGCGAATAGTAGTGAGAGATTTAATGATCGCGTATTTTTTATCTTATTTCACTTCGGTCGATGCCAATTTTTTTCTGTTACTGTCGACTTAGAGCTCAAAGTAATTTAGTAATTGATTCTAAGCACGGCAGCTCGCCAATGGCAGCTCTCTGTTCAGGGGAATATCTTTGCTAATTTTATCCATCAGAATGAGATTACCATGCTAATCTCTCTCAGCCCTAGTACCTTGGTCTGTTGGGACACACTGATGCAAATGATGTTATTAAACACAAACCCTTCACCCAAGACAGGAGAAAAATGAAAGCAGGAGAGAAAAGCAAATCAGAATCTGTTACAAGCATTTCTAGGGCTGAGCTGTCCTCTTTGTCACCCCTGACCTCTCGTGCATCTAACACTCATGTATTTGAAACAATGTATGGTTGCTTTATTGTTTATATATTTATATCTTTTCTCCTCAGAAAGGCTTGTCTACTTTCACATGTTCTTATAAGGTATAATACCCATGGCTATTATAAGAGAAGTGTTTTTTTCCTCTACAACAGCCCATATCTATTAGTAAGCTTTATAAGCAATTCAAATCTGTTTTCTCTTAGATTAGAAAGGATGCAGTGCATATGACTGCCCTGAGTAACAGTGCTGTAATCCTCTCTACCTTATCATGGGTGCTTTGGAGAGGACCTCTGTTCTTGGCCATTCAGGAGAAAATAAGCCTTCAGTTAAAGCTTTTCATCTGCTGTTTTTTTCTGCCCTGTTTTGGAGCATGTCCATCAGCTTGGTAACTCCATCTTGTAAGGGATGGAGATCTCTGGCACGAGTCCTGCAAAGCACTAAAGCATATGCTTAACTTGCTGGAGCCGCACAGAGCGCTGGCTGTAACTCGCTCCTCATGGCATAATGGAATCTGCTGATAACTGGGCCTCATCTAGCTCTGCCTGATTTCAGATCCACTTTCAATCAATAAGAAGCCTTTTAAAATGAGGCAAAATTTGACCCTGAAAAGTAGTTTTGGGCCATCTGTAATTTAGATCAGTTCCATCAAAAGTACATGCTGTTTGGCAGATGTTGACGAAAAAATAGTGTAGAAAGAACAGCATCTCTTTGTACAACACATTTCACTAATTCTTGGTGTTCTGTGATATATTAATATTTACTTTTCCTTTTTCTTTAGGAAAGAAAACAGAACATTTCTTCAAGTCAGGATTCACAAAATCCAGAAACAACAAGAGTCTTATTTGGTCTTCATCAGTCCTTAACTTTTTGTGCTTACGTAATTAAAGAAATAAATTTCAGAACTTCTCTCTTGCCCTAACACATCACCTCGTTACAAGAATCACTATGAATGACAGAAAGTAATTTGTTTAATTAAATTAACTTTTAAATTATTAAACCACAACAGAACTATGCATTAATTTGTTTTCTGGCTATTTGTTATTTAACTTCTTTTTTGTTTGTTTGTAGTTTTTTATTTTTTTTTTTTCTTTTTGAAAGCAGCTTTAAAACAGACTCAAAAATGAAGCCGTGCTTTCAGAAGAGAAATAAATAGAATATATGCATAGCTACATAAGAGACTAAAGCAGTCTAATTTAATGTACTGAATATAATTTCTGGCTTTTTTTTTTTTTTAACAGAAAAAGGAAAGAGAACTCAAAATACTCAATTCAGAGATTAAAAATGCAAACCATGGTTGTGTTCTGGAGAGTTACACTCCCAAAGGCGATTATCTGAAAGTTTAAATTCTCAAGGGCAAATCTGGACAAACACTTTGGGCAGAGTGTGTCACCGTCTACTTTTATCAAGCCAATATTTTTGATGGACATATGTATGGTCTTGGCAGTTTAGAGAGTTCACCAAACATGCCATTTCCTGGGAACAGCTCAGACCTGGAAATTTACTTAGAATCACTATTTTCAGTGCAGCAGAGTCAGAAGTCTGTGGAGCTGCAACACAGCTGCCCCAGATGCTGCTCCCAGCACTCCTTCTTTCATGGTTGGATCCACATTCTGAGCACAGCAATGTCAGTGGAAAGTGACAAGGAGAGGTGCTCTGCTTGCCACTGAAACACTCATCTTCCTCATGAGCCCTGAAGAGAGAGCATCATTTGTAGACAAACACTGTCCAATGTGTGACTTAGTTCTTATTCCCTTGTTATTTATGGGTGATCATTAAATCCTTTTCAATGTTAAAGACATTCTCTCCTAGAAAATAAAGTGCTGTTTCAAATATTTGATAGGTGTTTTTCAAGTGAGCACCTTTAGGAGAGAAAATACAGAACAGTTGGCAAACTGCCAGAGCACTCAATTCAGGTTGTCTTCTCAGTTCATTGACACTGCAGAATTGAAATAAATACTTACTTATTCAGCAAATTGATGTAATACTTTCTCTGCTTGTAAACTAGGTACACAGTGCTCCACTCTTCCTTTAGGAAACTCTAAGTACTGATATAGAAAAACAACCAGGCTATGCTCTTCTTGGTCAGCAGAAGATATGGTTGTTCACAGTCAAAATAAGGGCAAGATTCAGGGCTACCATACAGCAAATGGGATCGGGTATTTTCCAAACGGAAAACAGCTAAGCTACATTTACCAAAGTGCTAGCATTTGACACATAAGGTGCCTTGCTTTTGGATGCTGTTACCAGCATGGCCAGGCCTGCAGCTGCATGCTTGGTATCTTCCTCGGCTTGTTCCTTGCCAGGAGACTCTGGTGGAAAGGCAACTTCATGGACTTTGGCAGTAAGCGGGATCTGGCACTACTTGGGTTATCACTATGAACACTGACCAAGGTTCCACTCAGAATTCTGTCATCTCTCCACCTCACATGAGGTTGTCTGCTTCCTGAGAAATGGCAGAATCAGAGTCTCTTCAATCACCTTGAGGCCTCAGTGATAAGCAGACAACAGTCAAGAAGAGAGAGAGGAGTTTATTGTGGTCTGGTAGGCAACAAGACATTTGGAGGATACATGGGAAAACAGTGACCAAGGCAGTCTAGTCTGTTTACAAAGTTCATTTGAATGTCAGAACTGATTCTGGCTACTGTATTGTTTCCCACCTGATCATTGCTTTGACCATAGGAGCTGGGGGTTCCTGCTGAGGTGTTCCTGCCCTTTTCCTAAGCTCTTGGTCCTTACCTGCATATACTGCTGGACTCTTTTGGATAGCAAATGTCCTCAGAGCAGACTGTGATATTTTGCTGGCCTTATCTCTGAGGAACATCACTGTGCACTTGTCACCTGCCCAGGAAAGTGCTCTCCCTTATCAAGAGGGCTGGTTTTTCTTGATGGCTAGTTTTTAAGGCAAATGTAGTCAAAACGTATCTCTCCGTTTTTCCCTGTACCCAGTCTAGGCTTCACTCTTCCATGAGTACCCTTTAATAGGCCACCTGCATTCAACTTTAGACAAATATTTTGTTTAATATGTATAATATCTATTTGCATGTAATGTCACATTATTGTATGCATCAAGAAGCAGGAGTTATAAATTGCTATATATATTTGACTGGTTTCAGTTAATCTTTGTCACTGCACAGAGATCTCAATTGCATGTCAAGGTGGTGGGGAATGATATGAAAACAAACTGTGCCTGACTATGCATCATCTGAAAACTGGTTTGCAAAGGATCCTGATGCTTCCCATGTCATACTCTGCTACATAATCTACAGAACCCAAATTCTAGGGGGCAGCTGTTACCACTCTATCATCGATTAGTTCATAAAATGATGAAAGGGACAGCAGAAAAAAGATGAGGTTTTTTTTCATGTGGCAACAAAACCAGAATATTTAAATTACTTATGTACAGAAAAAGCAACAGTTTAAATAAGGGCATATATATTGATCCCTAGTGCAGAGTCTGTCAGACATCTCCTGAGAGACCAGGATGGCTGTAGATTGGGGTTTGGTGTGGACCCAGGAGATGGGGCTCTGTCTGGCCACTTCCATCATGTCCTGGCAAGCTTGAGGTGATGCAGAGTTATATGGATTATATAGTCTTCTGGCAAATGGCTTCTAGCACGGTGCAGCTCCCAACAGAGCTCCACTCAAGTCTTACGTGCCATTCCCACTGCAAGAGCTGTAATGTGTTCCCACTGCTTGGCTGAACATTATTCCCTATAAAGGGCAAGAGATAAACACATACACACACACAGAGACCCTCAAACCCAAACTCCTGTGGTAGCACTCTCTGATTTTCTCTCCCCCACTGAGGAAGGAACACAGAAGAGCACTGTGTCCATTTCCTACACTGCATGAACATAACTGCACTTGAGGCTTACCTTGAAACTGTGCATTCATTGATAACCCCATTATGAAATTCAAGAGACCTAATGCAATTGTGCCTGGGAAGATTTACTTGTTAAAAGGAAAACAACTTTCACATAAATAATTTACTACAACAGAAAAATAATCCTCTGTGCTATCATCCTTGCATTGAAACTGATCGAAGGGAGTTATTTTTAAATTGCTTGGAAGTGTATTGCTCTCATTTCATTGTCAATAAATATGCTCCATTTCAGCACAATGCTTCACTAAATGCATCTGAATTTTCAAAAGCGAGTGAAATTGATCAGAATTATTTTCAAAAATGAAGAAAGAAAATGTTCCTACAGGAAATTTGTATGGTGGAAAATTCACGACTCCTTTAATAACTTAAAAATGGGACTTGGTTCCTGTACTGATTCAAGTCCAGCAGCTGATTTGCCATTGAAGTTTTGCCATTGACCTCAATGGGAACAGATCTTTAATTCTCTGCTGGAATGGATTTATCCGAATACAAAAAATACCCATCATAATTCAACCTTAGTAAGTAGTACTCAGAATTATAACAGATTTATGAAAGGCTTTGTTTGACTTGTGATTTGATCACAATCACTTCCATTTATTTTTTTTCAAATTTCTCTCAATTTCAGGGGCCATGTATATAAACTGAGTGTCCACACTAAGATGAAACCTATACACATGTAAAATTAAAAGCTAGAAATAATCAGTTTTTGCTTAAATATAAGTTCTGGACAGACAAATGGTCTTTCTGTATGGACAAGCCTTCTTTATTGTTTTTCTCCAGTCATTTTTGATAAAAGCTTCAGAGTGAACAGTTTTGATTTCCAAAAAACTGACATTTTTTCATTAGAATATATATAAAGGCATGGAGGATTTGTGGGTGTGTATTTTGATTGAAGTGTTTCTTTTTAATGACAACAGTTTATGTTATTGGAAAATGCTCCAAGAAAAAATGCTTACCATTAACCTGAAATTTCTCTGAAAGGCTGATTTGATTTTATTTAGCAGGTGTTAGTTCTGAAGATTCAGCAATAAGTGCTTGTCCTAGCATAAATATTTTTGGGAGATTCATGCATATTCAGTGGCAGTAAAAGGGCACTAAACAAAAGTTTGTATAAGAACTGCAGTGTATTAGATGTATCAGCACAAGAAGAATTCTTGCTTATTATGTTTATTCTCTCCTGCTCTTTATGTAAGCTCTCCAGGAGGTCTTTTATATAGCTGTGCTCTCTCTGAGCATGGTTTAACCGTCATGGGATATACTTAAACTCTTGGAACTGTTCAATTTAGACAGATTAATTCACTTTTAGTTGAAGTCCCAGAAAGGCATCAGAGAAATCTTGCCACCTCTTGTACCTGAACCTCATTACTTCAGTGGAAGTCACCTTCAGGAAGACATCATCTCAGTGTCTCTTATTGTCCCATTGTGTCACAGCTTGGATCTTTAAGCCGTTAAAAACCAACCTGTTAATTTCCATGCACAATCTAATAAATGCAAAGTAGTCAGTGTGGAACAGTCTCATTCACAGCTGGTTATTTTGTGTTTTTGCAATTAGTGTAGCACACACAATTACTGCTGTCTATAGTCTTTGGCTGAACCTACCTAACAACTCACTTGCTCTGACAGACCAAGATCCTGCTCCATCTTCCCCCAGCTCACCTCTCCCTCTTCCCTCTGCCCTACCACGAGCTCCTCCCTTTCTTTCTAAGAAGGTCTGATGTCTGACTGAACCTTTCTCTGGTGTTGAGCAAAGTCTTTCTGTTGATGTGACCTCTCTGGTGTGAATTCAAACTAAAGCCTTGCTCTAAGAGAGGAGCATCATTTGGGCTTCTCTATTTACCTATCTATTTTCATGCAATGTGTGGAAACATAATTAATTTGGAGTCTGTTACTGATCAAACTTGGTGGAAATTAGAGAAGAGTCTTAGAAGTTATTACAAAAAGGATAAGGAAGGACCCAGATGGACATGCCAGCAACATTAATGCAATGAGTTTCATTTCTTTAGGAAATCAGACAAAAAATTATTTTTCCACAGGGTCTAATTTTGTATGGATAGAGATACCAGAACACCAATGCATAAAAATTGTCGGTAACACCAAGGCTCTGCTGTTGGGTGTAAGAAATTCCAGCATGCTGTTCCAGATCATTCCCCCTCAATATTATCTCTCCTCCTCAGCATGCATAGGTGAGAATTATTAGTAGGTGCATGAGCTGTCAGGGCGAAACATCTGGTGTAAGGCAACCAGTTTGAGTTCCACAGCTGCTGCAATCTGTTCCTAAAACTGTTTAAATAACCCCATGAAAAATCAGCCCAGTGTGTGGGTGATGTTCTCATGTCAGGAAGATGGTGTACTGCAAGCCAGGGGTCCTAGCACTGTGCAGCACTGTAGGCTTTTCCTCTCCATTGGTACTTTTGACCTATGTTTTCTTCAACATATGGCCACGTGTGTCAAAGTTTGCTGCAGAGGTTCCACAGAAATAAAAATACATTGAATGTCCTAAAAATTCTTGATCTTGTAGCATTTAGAATTATTTTTTACTTAATCTGTGTAGGTGTGAATCTAACGATGACAGCATTGGCTGCTGCCAGCTCCTGTTTGCCCCACTGCACATGGTGGGTAACGCTCACACCTTTATTCAGGCTGCGTAAAACAGTAGGCATTGTAGTTGTTGGTGTCAGGTAGGAACCTCTTCTCAGCTACTGCAGATTCCTCTGTCTCTCTTACAAGCAAATTTGATTTTTAGATCACCCAGGTCCAGGCATGGTTCTCAGTTTTTCAGGGCAGGCTCTCATTTTGTGGCCAAGTGATAGCACTGCACCACAGACTTGCAGGAACTGCCTACAGGTCTGGTCCCATTACATTCATGCACCACTTCATTCATCTGGCCTTTGCCTGCCTCTAATGTCCTGTCCATCACTTAAGATTTGAGGCTTTTTACATTTTCATTTCTTGACCGACGCAGGTCCCTCACCATCTCATTTGCTATCCTCAGTTCGGCAGATGACACATCTCCTACAGTAAACACCAGAACAAGGGAATATCTGCCTTCAGGACAGCAGCTGGGAGCAGGGATAACTTGCAGTGATATTGGTGCACTCCCTCTTGTCTAGGAGAATTACTCTCTGTAGCTGAGAGGTGTTTTAACTCTTGGGCTCATTCACCTCTTGGCCTCTGGGTTGTTGCTCTGAATATAATGGCTCTGGTCACATGAGGAAATGGTATAGTAGGAGTGTGTGGCCACTATGAGCAAGACTAGAGTCCCCAAAGCTCTTCACACTCCCATGGTGACATCCAGAGAGACTTTTTGTCCACTACCAGCCTGCCTGAAATAGAACTGGTAGGGAAGGATACAGATCCTGTTCCCAGTTCTCTGAGCCATTCAATCCCCTGAAAAGTATTTTGAAATGCAAGTTCTCTCATCTTTGCTGTAGCAGCCTTATTTAAAACACAGTTATAGTTAAACTATTCAAGTACACAAGTTAAAAATATGTGTGAAGTCTCAGCCTTCCACAGCGTTGCTGCAGAATTACTGCAAAAGTATCAACCTGGTTAAGTACTGGTAGTGTACTGAAATGGTGCCTCCATGGTCTGAAAGGGCTGTGCTGACAGTTTCTCAATTGTTCTAGCCAAGGAGTTGATATAATGGGCTGTTCAAAATTCACACTTGAATTTTTCATAGTACCCAGTGTTTGTTGTTTTATTTGAATTTTTTTTACCTGTCTTGGAGCTGTCAAGAAAGAGTGGATTCAGTGTTATTGACATCAGTGGATAAAAGAAGGATGTTTTCTTGGAGTACCTCATCTAACCATGCTGCACCCTTCAAAGATGAGGTGAGTGAGCCCTGCAGGGAGTTCCTGCCCACAGTGCTTCTAATATAGAAGAGGGTCACAAAGCTGCACATCCAAACTGTGACATGTCTTGTCCTGGTTTTGGCATGCCAAAGTGCCCAAAGAGTGGCATGAAATTTGTGGACAATTCACAGACAAGATGAAAGTCGACTGGCTTTGGACAGTGTTCATTTAAGTGCTAAAGAACACTGAAAAAACCCTCAGTTTGGGCACCCAGGTTTAGCAATTTTTGCCTTAGTCTTAGTTGTCAACTGCAAAATGGGAAAAATGATATCATCTGTGGTTTGTTTTTTGTTTTTTTTTTTTTTTCCAAATGTGGCAAAGAAGTCTCTGGAAATCTTTCAAAGCACTCAGGTACTGGAATAAAAGCTTTATAAAAGTGCTAACCAAGAAACAAATGTCTTCAGTTCTGATTTTGAACAGTATGTGGTAAATAATGCTTGGGGATTGTCCAAACTTGTAGTAAGTAAGTTTGTAACAAGTATTCATTTTTTCTTTTTATTGAATCAAGCAATTGATCTATGTTGTTCTATGTTCTATGGAGAGAACCCTGCAAGATTAAGTAACAAAAAAAGCTCTCTTTCTAGGTTTAAGTTTTCACGTGCAGTTGCACAGGCAGTTTTTATACAAAAGTTCAAGTGTTTCGCTTTGTTATCTCAGCATTCCTGTAACTTGTTTTCTGAACAGAAAATATATGTACCCTTCCTTTAACTGCTGCTTTCTCTAATTTATTTAAGAAAGCATTTGAATTGCTTTAGATGTCTTGTGAAGTTAATTAAATAAATTTAGGGATAATTAAGTGTCATAAAACATGATATAAGCTTGTTGATGTCAAGGAGGATGTTTGAAAAAATTATGACAATGATAGGCAAATTTTACATATGTCAGTATTTTTTCAATACGTTTGTATACTAGATAACCACATCTGTATTCTTTCCTAAACTTCTCTCTCCATAGAATTTGTTTTACTCTGTAGCTTGATTACATTAAATCCATGGTTATATTTAATGCAAAAATTATCTTCTAATCATGTGTCTCAAAATGCTTCAGCCAAACACCATTTTATATTAACATTTTTAACAATACAAGTGACTGGTTTGGGTTAATTGAAATACATAATTAAGACTATTTTTCCTATATTAAAAAATTGATTGCATTTTACATCTTCCTTGCTTTTGTTAGAACAGCCCCACTACAAGTTGCTGTATACCAGCCTGTTTTCTACGTATCCACACATTGACCTTTGTTGTAAGATCTGCTATAGACATCACAAACTCTCACATCAATTTACTACAATTGGATGTGGCATCTTCCAGCTAATTTGATTTAGGAAGAAATGCACCTGGCTCTGTTTTTCCCTATAGAATGTTGAGGGAGTTCAGAGTCCTCCCAGATGCCATCTATCTGAGTAGCCCATGTGTTTTTCAAGGTCTAAGTGGTTTGTCTTCATCTTCCAAAATGTGAGCCATTACAAAAGGAGAGCAGTTACAATATTTAGTGCAAAAATAAATGTATATTCAGTGCAAGATGCATACATGTGTGAACATATGTATATATGCATAAAGTTAGTATGTGTTTTATATTATATATGAAAATCTGTAATATATATTCATACATATGTGTTATAAAATAAAAATATGCTTATATGTCATAAAATATCTAATAGTTTGACTATTTTATAAATTTGCCTTTTTTTTTTTTTATCATAGGGTTGTTACAGGGATTCTGTGCAAGAAGTAAAAAACATCAAGTAGGTTATGAAGATCAATTCTGTTGCAGCAACAGGAACATAGAAAGAATGAATCAGAGACTTCTGCTTTCTGTTTCATACCATAGGTTCAAAAGTAAAACTATGATTTAAAGCATATACATGGGACTTCTTACCATATAAGAATCTTGGGCAATCAAAAAAATTAAATAACTGTATGCAGAGTTGCAAATGGTCATAGTGATTAAAATGAGACTGGACAGTTCAATGGAGGAGGTGGATATGGTCCTATCAGAGAAGAGGCTGGGCTGAGCAGAGCCAGCAAAGGATGGTCCTGCAGCACTCAGCAACATTCTAGATGTTTTCATTGGATGAATTTTTGGCATGGAGGGTGGGTGGATGAGAGGAAAGAGTTGTTTACTGAAATATTATTTTCAGGACTAACAAGTTGATAAAATATATAAAATAGTGTAAGCTCAACATGCTACACTTTATTGCAAATGGAAAGCCTAATTAAATTAAAATGAAATTATTTGAAAACTCCTCATTTTGGCTCTTCAAAACTACAGTGGTTGTGCTTACTTGACAAGTGACTTGGCAATCACCATCAGACTCAGTGTTCTTCAGGAATCCAGAAGCTTTCCCTGATGTCAGATGGGGCCTGATCCTTGCATGAAGAATAAAAATCATCATTCTTGATGGAGCTGCTGGGTTCTGGGTTTATGCTTCAAAGGGGGTGTTAGATGAGTAATGGATCAAAATATTGCTTTTGGAGGAATTTGGAGTCCAAGATACCTGTCGGTAAAATCAGTCCCTATAAGAGGGAATCATGAGTAGAACCAAGAGACAGCTATTAAAAGCATAAATATCTGCTCAACACCAACAGTAGATATATTCAGTGCGAAATATGCCTAGGCAAGCATCAAATAAATTATCAAGGTGATTGTGATGGCAATAATTTACAACCTTTAAACAAAAGCCTGCAGCTGTATGTTACAGGGTTTTATGGTACTTTGATCACAAAATTTACAAATCTCTGTGTAGAAATAAAAGGAAATATTTTGCTAAAGGTGAAGTTGGAGACTATTCTGAAATACTTTGACTGCTCTATCTGCTATTTCTTTTCCCATCTCCAGACTAGAAGCACAGATCACGTCTCCAGATGAACTGTACTTCACAATGTTTCCAGGTTTGATAAAATAACAATACTACACAAAACAGATAAAAGAATACTGTTTATACATTTGGAATCTACATTGTTTATACCTTTGCAACAAAATCTTTAAGTAAACTCTGGAAGTGTTTAGGGTGGTTACATTTCAAATTAAAGGGAAAAAAAGGATTTTTTTTTTTTTTTTTTTAAAGAAAACTAGCTTGCAATGAAATCTAGATCTAGACTACATCCATCATTTACTTTGTAAATATATTAATTTCTTTTCTCACAGAATAATCTTTGGCAATAGTTCGTCTTTTCAAACCGTTTTGTCAGTAATTTCCATTTACTGCAGTGACACCTAATGGCAGGAGAAACAGAGCTGACCCCCAGCCGCCTTGTTTGCTGTTGAACAAAGGGAGAGTTCGCATTCTGAACTGGTGGGGAATGTGTGGATTCTTTCCTCTCTCCTCAGAGAGCAAACAGACTCTGCTGTGATCTGGAAAGCATTCAGCTGCAGGAACAAAAGCATCTAAACTAAAACTATGGCACTTAGAAAGCCAAAGATCTAGTCTTGCAATTTTTTATATGCTTGTGAATGCTGAACTTCCACTAAGAGTAAGAAGGGACAGCTAAGGCTGATTATTAAAATGACTAATATCAAAATGATACATAATAGTTCTTTGTGGCATATGGTCATGACTCTACATCTGGAAGTTCCAGGCTCAAGGGGTCTAATGTTTGTGATGGATATTTTAAATTCATCTGTGCTAAAAGCTGCCAGAAAATGAGTTATTCAGGTCAGAATAAAAGTTGGCAAGATATATGCCAAAGATGTTCAGAATTTTCTTCTGTATAACAAGCTTATAAAATACCTTTTTATGCAGCTAAGACCAGCTGGACGAAAGTTAATCAGCCAAATGCAATTATAGGAGGTGCAAGTCTTATTAATGTATTAGGAATTCTCAGGGTACTACTGGACCATTCCAGATGTGCTGATGCATAATGAGTACAGCATAACCTTGATCAAGAAGCCAATCTGTCTGGTCTCCTCATCTCTTCTAATAATGTATATAATATTTACTTGCAATGGCTCAGAAGGGACTAATAGAAGTAATAGGTTCTCATTCAAATGTAGACTTCATTTTCTAATAAAGACAGCTTGGTATAAGCCTGAAATGACAAAATTTCACTTCATCTTTAGTAGAAAATGACATTCCTTTAAACATGAAGTTAACCAAAGGCAGGTCCTATTTAATATTCTGGCTAGGACAGGTGTGTTTTGATGCTGTAAAAGCCAAACAAAATTACCAGGTTTGTGTTGAACTAGTGACAGATACTTGTTACTGAGGCATTTATAAGCCAGCTTTGCTGGGTGGGTATTTTCAGACTGCTTCAAAGCAAGATGGCAACTAGGTGGGCAGGGAGGGAAGAGCAGATCACAAATCCTCAGAGAAAATTTGTGACCCATGAAGACAAGAGATTTGTTTGTTTGGATTTTGTTTTTATCAGACTGTGGCAGGACTTTGTCCTGTTGGTTACGAGTGGTCTTGAGCAAAATCTACCAGCCGTGTCTTCTTCCTCTGGAAAGGAAAAAACACCCCTCAGAAAATGGAAAGAAAAAAACCAACCAAACCAAACAAAATAAAACAAAACAAAACAGGCTAAAACAAAACCCCCCACACCAAACAAACAAAAACCCCGGACAAAACAAGCCAGAAAACAACTCAACCCCAGAGCAGGAGGTTTGAATCTGCCCTGCCTACTCAAGCTACCCATAAAATATGTTCCTACTCTGTTTTCACCTATTAACATGGCATTCATAGTGCAACTTTCTTACCTGTTAAAATGTAATTAACTGAGTAGCCACTGGGACACACGCTTTTACATGCAGTGAAGTATCCTTTACTGACCACCAGTAATTATTTCCCATTGCAAGGGCTGCCAGCAACCTCCATGCTACGCTGTTGTTCTGGTAGTATTCTGGCATCTAAAAAGACCACAACAAAACTACATGTCTTCCCCATTTGTATGGACATTCCCCAAGGAAGGCATGGTTCATCTTAGGGACCTATTGTCCTCTTTGTACATACAGTCAGCTCCCATTAATCTCATTAATGAGACCTACATTCCCAAACTGGAAGGAAAAAAATTCAGCTGGTAGGAAACAAAGATTTCCTGGGGAGGCAATAAGGGAGCTAAGGAGACCATTAAGTCCTCCATCCCTCTGCTCCTCTCCCTGCAGCTACACCAGAAATGCCCAGGGGAGCACACATGGGAGCACCTGTGCAGCAGAGCAGGGCCATGGACCCAATCCTCTCAGCTCAGCCCAGGACTGATTTCACGCCTAGAAGAGAAGGAAAGGAAGGGAGAGTAATAGGAAAGAAAACAAACATAGTATCTATGTTGGCCCTTCCCTCACAGATCAATGTATGGCATCGTTTGGTAGGTGGTCCTCGGAAAAAACACACAGGGAGGAAGAATGACTGTGGTACATTCACTTGTGTGTGCGGCATTTTCATCTCAGGAGAGGAAGCATAAGCAGCCATTTAACCTTTCATATTTTTTAATAAATTTCGCTGAATCAAATCTGGAAACACTGTTGCAGGCTTTAAATAACCCTCATTTAGCTAAACAGTTCGGGAATAAAACAAATGGTCTCTGCTTGAAGAAATAGGTTCTTGCAGGAAACGGTACAGCCCAGACTGAGTAATTATTGTGTCTCACTGAAGCTCATTTTTCCTTCCATCCTGGTGCCATCTGAACAATGGACTTTCTTCCACATCCTGTCTGGAGGTGAGGCACCATTTACCTCTCCTTTCCAAACACCAAGCAGAGCCAGAAGCCCAAAAAAGTGGCACATACTTAACCGACCTAAGGATCCGACAACTAACTCTGGGGTCCTAGAAGATAACTGTGTATCAGAGCACTGTGAATGCCATGAGTTTTATCTGGATGATTACTAATGTGAAATGTCATTTTGAATGTACATAAAGCAGAAAGTTGTCTGAGACATGCAGTGTCATAAGCATCTGCTTTTTAGCCTTCAAAGCAAGTGTAGGGCAGCCTGTGCTTCTGGGCAGAGGGCAGTCCTGCACAAAGCAGGCTTCTCAGTCAGGTAAGGACACCAGAGATGGGGCTTGGAGATGGCAATGTTTCTTGTCCCCAAGGACTGCAGTGCCCCTGCCACCAGCTCTGGCTGAATGCTGATACAAACGAGAAATGGGGTAGGAGCAAAGGAAGATGGAGCGCAGGGATGGATGTTCAGAGTGGAGCCATGGGAATACACTCAGACTTGGTGCTCTGAGTCATCCAAGAGGGCTGGTGCCAAGGAACTGCTCTGCTGTGACTCAGAAATTTAATTTTGCTTGTGCTTACTGGGAAGATTTGAGTCAGCCCTGACTCTGCTACTGTGTTAAAAAAAAAAAAAAATTCCCAGATTACATGGAATTATTGCCTTTATTATCTATGTCAAAGCAGTCCAATGTTTTTTCAGATCTGATATGATGATAGAGCATTCAAAAATCTGTGGCTCACATCGAAGATTGAATTTCATTGCCTAACATCCACTAAGCACTTTGTGAACTGTGACTGTAGCCCCCCAGTTGTGACAGGGCAGCCTGGGTGGAGAGGCAGGGAAGCCAGAGGATCCCCACTCAGACAGGCAGCACTGTGGCTGTCAGCAGTACATGTCAGCTACTGGGACTTAAACATGCCCTAAAAGGTAAAAGGGTGTTCCTTGGGGATTCGTTGAACAGAGGTTTCCTTAATCATATGTTTTCTTTAGTCCTTCAGCAGAATTTCTTCTTAGGCAATAAAGTGCCATCCAAACACTGATCTTCACACATGTGACTCTTCCTCTTGTGGAAAAACTCCACTGGTTTGCTTTGTACTTTCTTTTGCACAACAGAGAGTTTTCCTGAGAGCATAGCTACAGCAGGAGAGAATGAAAGCTGGCTGTATACAGGGGAAGTTCTGTGGACTGGGAAGCACACGATCCCTTATGCAGCACACATGGTGCAATTTGTTAACAGGCAGCCTAGTGCTACAGGCATAACACAGTGTTCAAAGCCACCTCTCCTGTGCTCCTATGCCAGGTTTTGGCTGGCTGATGCTAGCTCACCAGCCTTGAAGGGCCATTTATAGGTGTAATGCCTGGAGTGATGCTGCACCTGCCAAACTGTCTCAGCCTTCACCAATCAACAGGATCATTTCCCTGCAGCACATCAATCATGTCTCCAAACTGTACAATATACTTTGAACTGCTCAGAACAGATCATCTGTGTATTTTGCAGAAGCATTGCAAATTCAGTCAGTAGAAAATGTTCAGTTTTATCAGTCCTCCAGGTTATTGAGCTCCCTTGAATGAGGTCTTGGAACCTTTGTGGACATATTCTTAGGCAAGCATATGAAAAAATGGATGCCCAAAGTTCTAAATAAAAGATCAGCATACAGTGATACAACTTAACATTAAGGAATGTCCTTTTCACCAGTGAAAGAATGGATTTTCTCTAACTATCCCTAGACTGAACTGCCCTTGCATGCTGTTGGGACATAACTGGAAGCTGCACTCCTACACCTGAATCCAGGTCTGCAGCTGTCAGCGGTACATGTATTGCCTTTGATGTCAGCCACTGGCCTGTGGAAAAGCTTTGAAGCCTTCAAGATCACTTTTTAATTCAGTAGGCTTACCATGTTTCATTAACACATGATAATGAAACCAAAATCCGTTAGTATAAAACTTGTTTGAAATTTCCTGCTAACATCCCATTCTGGTGAATGTACAGACTGCAGAGGTTACTGGCAAGATGATGGCTCATGCAGACCCTTTCGGGTTCAATCATCACTCTATGATGGGGACGTGCTTTATGGCTGGGGGCTAAGGCACTAGGAGGCAACTTAGGATTCCGGGTGCTGGAAGAGTTAATATTCTGTGCTGGGCAGAGGACACAGCTGCCTCACTGTTATTTCAGTGTTTATGCTAAGGAGATCAAGGAGGAAGGCGAGGAAGGCCTTAGAGCTATGTTAAACCTGCTCATTAGGAAGAGTGAGCTGATATTCTGGAGAAGAAAGGAGTTCCAGAACTGCAAAGCTTGTATTTATGTCTGGAAAAACAGGTATTCTTCAGTGTGCAAAATTTAACTGGAAATCTATTTAGTAAAGATTTTTTGTGTGTGTGTGAGGTGTCCTTATTTCAATTTTCGGTAAGGTAACAGATGCTAAAACATGAGCCCTCCCATGCTGTTAGGGGTGTTTGGTTTCCAGGCACTAAGTAAATCCAGATATATACATACGTGTATATATATATACGTATATGTGTGTGTGTGTGTGTGTGTGTGTGTGTAACTAAACGATTTAGAACTTTCCATAGGATTTTACCTTGAGTTTAGTTCTAGAAATCTGTAAAAGTTGGGTTCAGTCCCAGTTTCATTTTTTCAAAATCACAACTGAAATGCTTTGGAGGACTAGGCACAAATGCTGAAGTTACCTTTATTTCAGCATGATTTGTGAATATTTTTGTTTCAGAAAGGGAAATCAGCTGCACTGTGCAATGAAGGACTATAATGCTAAATACAAAGGAATTTACAAATTGGAACAACTTACTAGCTGCAAAATGGTTAAAGGTGGGAAAATTTTTGAGCCAAGACCTTTTGGGAGGAGAAAGAGGAATCAGATTTAGGAAATAATTTACAGTTCCCTCATTTCCAGGCTGCTCTAGCACCAGGAAAGCTAAAGGCTTTACAGAGCTGCTTCAAGGACCCAGTCCTGCTGCAGGGCCCAGGCTCCGGGGAGAGGAGAGCTGCATCTTGGGCACCAGCTGCTCTATCTCTGGTGCCCCCTGCCTCGAGCACCAGCTGTCTGAGGGTTCTTTTCTAACCTCTGAGAGAAAGTAGACTAACGGGGCTGCCTCAAAAAAGCTGGTTTCTATTGTTTTTGTATATGTTTCATATTTAATCCAGGAGGAAAACAAATTGTTGTCCACATCTAGAAACCCTTTGCTCTCCTTAGGCAATGTTGGCTGTTACGTAGGGAGCAGCTGAATGATTGGCAGTGCATGGTCTGATGTGGGGGTGGAGCTAATACTTTTTGGAATGCAGTGCTTTGACAGTAAATTATCTCCAAATAGTATCTATGATCTTTTTGTCCATATTTTGAAAAAACTCTCTCTAGGTTTAAAAATAACCCTAACTACTGAAATTGCAAGCTACATTTCTTCTTTCCAGGGCTCTGTCTTTATCACAGAAAATTATCTCTGTTACCCAAGTGTGATATACATTATCCTTGGAGTCCTGGTTTTGTTTAAATAAAATCCTTTATTAAAGGTTTAAAGTAAAAAAAATAAAAATCAATAATTGAATTATTAATTTATCACGTATCATAAGGGACAGGGCCTTAAGACAATAGGAGTTCCTTTCATTTGACAGTAACAGGAGTAAAAATCTTGTATGACCTTCTACCCTGTATCTTTGGAAAGTGTATTTTGGTCATACTTTTCTAGCTAGACTTTTTGGAAATAGATACTATGGTGCAAATCTGTGCAGGAATTAATTTGATTCCTTTCAGTAAAAATGTCTGTTACAGTCCCAACCAATTCTCAAAAAAGTTCTTAAGACCCCCCAGCTATATCAATACCTTCTACTGGCTACTGGATTTTTTTTCCCTAGAAGCCAATTCATCCTTGATATCTGGCTCTTTCTTGTAGGTTTATGTTTGGAAGCCCCCGCAGAATATCCTGCCCTGGCACAGCCCATCTCTCTTTCTAAGGTTTTTTGGTATCAGGAACCAACAAAATGTTTTAAATTATTCCTTAGGTCAATGTTCCTCACGGCTCAATAAGTCAAAGCCAAGTTTTGATAGTTCTACCTGCACTTTGACCATGAGTCATCATACATATTTTTCTTTCC
>VXAU01003784.1:241550-262345 GCA_013399695.1 Formicarius rufipectus | reverse complement strand
TGCCCTTTTGCCATGATGCATCATACATTTTTTTCTTTCCTCTTTTCTTTTTTTTTTTTTTTTTTTTTTTTGGGGTGGGGGTAGCGGGGATTTATCATTATCTAAGAAGGAAACTTCCTTAAAGAAGAAGATAGGAGTCTTAAGGGAAAAAAAGAAAAAACAAAACCAGTGCATCTACTTTGGAAAATGCAAAGAATACCTATAAGGTCCAAATTCTGTTATCAAGCGAAAAATGCAAAGTAGATGGAGACTGACCTGAATCTGGGCACTGGGAAAAAGGGCAGAGGGGAATGGGAAGAGAGGGGAGGCAAGAATGTCCCTTATCAGCAGTAGGGCATGGATCAAAACTGTAATGCTTGATAATGATTGAAATTGTGTGCAGCATGAAAACCATAAACAGCCTGTTATTTTTAATGCTTATAAATTATATTAGAATTAACTGAACTTATTAATAACTACTCTTCTAGTTAAATATACTTAATATAATTTCCATTATAGAAAATGTTCTGTTTGGTGTGATTCTAAATAATAATGTGCATTCCTATCAGTAGTTCAAATAAATCACAAATGATGTTGCAAATAACCTATTTGTCACATATTTAATGCTATGAAGTTGATATTACCTCTAGATACTTGTTTCAAGGAAACCAGGGACTTTTTCATCCACTGTAAAAGAAGAAATACTGTCTATGGCATAAGATTCACGTGTACAATGGATATAAGAAAAACATGAAAGCAGGACTGTCATGAGGTGTCTGAAATTAGTGAGTCCTGATGCTGCCTCATATGATCTCCATGTCAGGTGCAAATTGCTGAGAGCCGCCTCACACATTCCTCACAGCCGTACAATGCTGGACCCTGAGGTTGTTAAGTTCAGGAAGAGCAGGAATGAGCCATTGATGCTGCTTGAAACAAGAGAAAACAATAGGTCTTTAAGACAGTTCCCATTGCTGAATGTAAATTGTTTTTTAATAAAATGTGGACAAAACAAGATGATGTCAGAAGAATTCCTCCCCAGTGCCACCCTGGAGATTGTTCAGCCATCGGCAAGAAACGCATACATTTTGGGGAGCCTTTCAGGGTTTCTCATGCCCATTGCAGCTGTACAGGTCCTTTCTTGCATACCCAAATCCTTATTTACAGCACTGCTACTACTATGAAAATGCAGCAGAATATGTCTTGAGGGTGGGACTCATAGGCAGCAAGTACAGATGTTTTCTTTCTACCTTTAACTGCACTTTGTAGGACATTCCACACTTCATTTACTGTCTTTAATTTTTTGCTCCCTCCCATCAGCATTTGTTTCCCCCAGATCTTGTAGTGGTTTTTATTTTCCTAGATTAACAGAAATCACACCAAAAATACAAACCAATCTGTGCTTTTCTGTGCATATGTGCACACAAAATAACCATGTGTGTGCACACAAAATAACCACGTGTGTGCACATATAAACACATGTAGGGTTTGTGTATAGTTGTATGTGCACACATACAGTCATTATTTTTTAGAGTGAGATGCCTTGCGCTGGTCAACTGTGTTAATGAGAAACAAATCTGCAAACAGATAAATAATGGCCTTTTAAGACAAACTATACATTAACAGTTCATGTCTCATCATTTTCTAGAACATTATCTCCCAGCAGTTACAGTCATCTGACTCCTTATGTTGCATCTGTATTAAAAATAGCACAATTCCCTGTGATTTCTTCTTTATTTCCTTCAAACACAAGGGAAAAAGCACATTCCCTAATATATTTTATGGCACACTCTCTTTGTAATATTTCCTCTGCAAAGGTCCTGCTCATATTTGTATCTTATTACTTTTCTTATACTGGATTTATTGATAGTTTCTAACAAAAATATGATTTCAGTATATTTACGGAACAAAACTCAATATAACAGACCCCAATTCAATTTTTTTCATCAAAATGGAGAACAATAAAGAATCTTAAGTCTTCAGCTCAGACACATGGCATCAAAACCCCCTATATTGTTAAAAGAAATAACTCAATAACAGGGAAGTGATAGATATTACTTAAAGAACAACATTAGCTTTGTTTACCTTATCTGTGTTTCTAATAATTCAGACTACAATTCTGAGAGTTACACATAGTTTGCTCCTGAAACATGTATAAATTCAGTCATATTCTGTAAATGGGGAAAAACAATGCCTATATATTAAGAAGCATTTATTGCATATTGTTACTGCTAGTAATAATTATATAACATCCATTTAGCTGCATTTCACATCAAGAGGTTTTTGTTGTTGTTCTGCCACACTTGTTTTATAAATGTATTTTGTCTAGGGGAAGCAGGCTTTTTGGTTGGTTTTTTTGGGGGGGTGGGGAGGGGTTGTGTTTGTTTTTATTGGGGTTTTTTGTTGCTTTTGGTTTGATTTGGTTTGGTTTTGCTAGAAGTTCATATTCTGCATTTCTAGTGGATTACTTTCAAAGAAAGACTGTGGAGCTAGTTTGGGGGGTGTGTGGGTGTGTTTTGTTTGTTTTTCTCTTGACCACTAGCTAAAGGTTTGATTAATAACTTTGATTAACAATAGATTTTTAGTTAAATAGATACATGAATTCATTATTTACCTGCTCTTATTCTCGTGTGTATTGCCCAGTGATGATTATAGCTGTTTTAGAAATGATCCTTATTTATGGTATGTTGCATCATCCAGAGATGTAGTAATGATTTTAGATTTTCCACCTAAATTACAGGGCACTTTCCACTGAAAATGGTAAACAATATTACAAACTTTAAAAAAAGAAGTAATCTGATTTCAGGGAAGAGGGAACCCAGTGAAAGATGTGTGCTTTTATAAGGATGGACAATGGAAAGCAAAATAATAACTCCTAAGTTTGATTGTTCAAATATATTCTGCAATACAGAAAGCTGCATGCAGGCTGGAGCAGGCATGGGGCAGGAAGGTTAAGTAGAAGAGAAGGCACAATACTTCAGATTGGCAGTAGACTGCAGCAAGAATAATCTAATCAAAACTAAATTCAATTATCTAGTCCCAGGGCAGGCTCCTGGGACTGCTGCACTGAATGCTAGCAGAGCTCCTCCTAGACATTTTTCCCCAGTCAAACTCACATGATGAATGCAGATGAAATTTGAAATATGAAAATCTGAAATAATTTATGGAAGTTGTCAGAAATTTGGCCTGCTTGTGGTGTAATTTCCTCTGAGACGAGGCAGGCTGGCTCATTGCTTCTAGTCTCAGAGCAGTTGCTGGTCTTCCAGTGGATGGATCAACCCCTTTAAAATGCTCTTCCAGACAAATTACAGCTCATTACAGACAGCCTTGCACCATGCCATTATGTCAGAGGAAATCTTTTTTCATTTGCACAAATTTGCTTGGAATTCTCATATTTATTTGAGCATCCATTATCGAATCTGAACATTGAATTATCCACAATTATTTTCTGGGTAGGCGGATGTTTGTGTATATGGAATAGATACTGACTTAGTAGATATACAAATACAACAACATTGTTGAAAATCCTCCTTATTTCAAACAATTGCATTTATGTAGAGAGTATCTATCTATCTATAGATGGCTATGTATCTATATATAAATACTGTTTCCTGATGGTAGTCTTTTAGGAGATGCTGTTACTTTCTCAATGGAGGCATCTACAGAAACCAGTTCAATTCCCAGTGACTCAGAGCCTTCGTTTTGCAGCTATCACAATTAGAAGTTCTGGCTGTGCACACGTAATTCTTGTGTGGTCTGGCGTCATGTGAGACAACTCCAGTTATAGGGTACTTTAAGTTATATTCTGTAACAAACATGCTGTCTCCATCACTGCTGTGCTCACATCTAGTACACCTCTCCTCTCTCCCTTGTACTGAGATAGTAAGTAAGCACTGGCATGCAAGAAAATGGAAAAGACAGTGATGTGACATACCTTGAAGTCTTCACTCCTTTGCTATCAGGCAAATTTTGATTCAGTTAGGACTATGAGATAAATTATGTGCTCAGCACTTACATTTTCTGGTTGCTTAACCCTCTTACTAGACTAACAATGTTACAACTTTATGGTTTTTTAGTTTTAGAAATAGCCATTGGAAAAAAGCTTTAAAAGTCATAAATCCTGTGTGAAATTGTCTCCTTAGTTTACCTCACTAGAGATTCCAGACTGAGGTGTAATTGTTACTGTGGATAGAAGGTGCTACAGAGAAGTAGGACAATATACCAATGAGAGCATTTTTGGCTTTTTGATTGTCAGTGTCAAAAATTGAAAAATCTTGGGAATGGCCCTTCTGAGAATCTCTGCTCAGCAAAGAAGAGAGTTCTACTATTACTTTCAGTGAGTTCAGAGGATTTAACCTATAACGTGAGTTTTGTCTCTGTTTTAAGAAACATTCTATTGCAAATACTCCCAGGTGTCTCTATAAAATTTTTGTCATACTAAAGTTTATAATTGTCTTTTGCATCTCGTTGTATAGATATCTTTTAACTTATTTCTGATCTATCTCAGCACTGTAGCTCTCGTTCTGTGTCCCATGAACTTTCATAGGAAGCTTGTTCCAACCTTTACACACCAAGATCTATAGGAAAGTAGAGGGCAGGATTGGTTTGTTCATGATGTTCACCTAAAATCTCTTTAATTATTCAGCACCATTATTAAGCACCAATGAAAGGCTCACAGTGTGACTAGATCTCCCATAGCCAAACTTTTACAGACCATTTAGGACTCTTTTATTTTTGTTTTTATTTTCTTGAAATAGAACTATGTTTGAGACAGCAAAGCAAGCAGAACTCAGTTTAATGAGCAACATGTGCCCCCAGCACACTTGCTTGGAGCCCACTCCGATCAGCTGGCCTGTATCCTGCTTTGAGAGTCCCTCTTTGGGTTTTGTCAGAAGCCTTCCCAATGCTCATGGAGAAGATGCTACAGCGTGGGAACAATTGTCAGTAGGTCCTTCCACTCCTGATACTTGCAGCTACAACCTTCAGGAGAGGTATGGAGCACTGTCTGAGTGCCTGGAAGTGTTCAAGGCCAGGTGGGATGGAACTGTGAGCAGCCTGGTCTAGTAGGAAATGTTCCTGCCCATAGCAGGGAAGTTGGAACGAGATGGTCTTTAAGGTCCCTTCAAATCCAAACCATTGATTCTGTGATTCTGTGACTGTGAATGGCTTTGCTGGAGCAACTTATTTCTGCTTTTTGTTATCTATAGAATATGGAGAATGGCATATGTTAACATGTTCATTCTTCTTCCCCTCAGTATTGTAAAACATTGTGGTGATGCATTATTGAAGATGTGTTTGTAATTTTGACCTATCCCTTTGCTTTTTCATTACTTCTTTTAAAAAAATAGACAAATTTTCCTTTTTATTAGACCAAAAGGATTTTTTTCTAGTCACAGGATTATTTTAAGAACTTCTCAAAGGATATATTTCACAACATTAGTCAAATGTACACTGATCAGAAAACTTCCCATTCTGCAATATTTGGTATGTTTTGTGATATATTGAACTTCCTGCTACATATGGTTCTTTTGTTTCTTCATCAAATCATCCGTGTATATGAGAAGACTTCTCTCCATCTGGCTTTTTACTCTGTATACAGTCTCTCAGTGGAAATTGGATATGGCTGGACTGTTTTTTGTGTGGACGCTATTTGGGACAGACAGTTCAATGAGCTCAGCCTAGTTATCTCTGTCTGTCTTGGGACAGAACCCAAGCAGAAAGAGTTTCATCTCTGCTAACAGGTCCACCACATGCTGTTATAAACACAATAATAATTAATGGCAGTATCTACAAGGATTTTACAGTCAGTATCTAGATCTTAATGAGCTGCAGGTACTGGCAGAGATCAGGAGGCCACCTTGATTTCAGCAAACAACTCCACTCTTGGACAATCATGGTACATCTATTTGTGGTTTGGCCCAAGAGGTGTGAGTCCTTGTAAAGGGAAATTGGCAGTGTGTTGGGATGATAGCAGATAAATTATGAAACCTGATTGATTATGAGGCTTATGAACATTAGCCAAAAGTGGTCATTTGTGTAATTAATGCAATGATGCTGAGAACAGCAATATTTAGTACTTTATTGTAATTGTCTGAACAGAATTTTGAACTGAGAAGGAGTAATTTTGTGGGAAGGAGTAATTTTTCTACTATGAGAGTTATTTATGTTAAAGATATATAATGGTATTAGGACTTCAAGAACTAGAGACACAAACCCATTAAACTGAAAAAGCTTTGAGCTATTTTATATGTCTTTGTATTTGCATTTTACTCACAATAAATATAAATTGTGAGTACTGTCTTTAAAAATGTCAGAATAAAAAATAATTACAGAAGAATCACAAATGTATTTATTAGGATTTCTGCATCTTTTTGTGCTACAAATTTTTAAATATTAATGAAGTCACATTGCCAGTGCCCTCCATACCACTTGGTAGTGTTGTCAGGTTGGAAAAAGAAAGAATTCACAGAAACATGTAACTTATTTAAGTCACCACATTCTTTCTTCTGGATGGCTGTTGCATGGCTGGAATAGGCTGTAGCCTCCCAGCTTCTCTTTGCTGCAGGAAACTTTGTAATAGCACTTAAATAAATAAAGAGACTGGGTAGGAGATTATTGCTTTCATTGTGCTATTGTATATGTGCATTATAGAGTCACCCCGTAGATTGACACAATTACTTGAATGCAGGACAAGACAAACGTTGTATATGACAGTGGGGTAGTATTGAAAGATGACCCCATATCTAGAGAGCTGAGAGTTATGGATCCATTGATGGCTGTTACCAGTGTTTTGAAGCGTGGCTGTTAAATTTTGCCTGCTGGCTTCTGGCTGCTGGCCTGCCGGCCCGCCTGCCTGGGCAACCGCGGGGCTGAATGGAGCCGCTGGCAGCTTCGGCACTTTGTTCTCCTGTTACAACCGACCACTGACAGGAGGAGCCTCTGCCAGACGCCAGTGGGGGCACAGCCCCGTGCATCTTTGCTGCTCGTTTCACTGCCTGTGCTGCTGTTGTTGGAGCAATCGAAAGGGATAAGGAGCTTTCAAATGCCTGCGAACGGCAGGGCCAGGTGAGAAGAGACTCTGTTCACTAAAAATGTATCCTAAAAAAAAATGGCAATTCTAATAAAATATAAAACATTTCCTCCACAGAGAAAATAAGATCATAATAAGGTGCTGAACTAGGACAGCCATTTTCTGTTTAGATGCACACATGTGCAATCAAAATATATATGCTAACTTTAAGTATCCAGCCTTGAAGATGCTGGCAGAAGTTCTTGTTTTGAATATTGGCAATAAGCTGTAAATATTTTATATTCTTTAGACTTTGATGACCTTTTCATCCATGAACAGGAAGGCCAGTATTTCCCTGTTGAAAACAAAAACACAGAAACCTTAAGCATTTAAGTAAATTTTCCATTTATTTATCAGAAGAAATATTCAGGAAACCTTGGGGATTTTTAATCTAATTTTCTGAGTAAATAAGGTTTCTGCAATCTCACTATCTGTGTTGCATGCTAGTGCATATGTTTGCCCAAGTGTGTTCCCTAACATGGAAACCCAGAGGACAGCCTGAAAAAAAATGACAGCAAGACAGTAGGTGATATGTTCTTTGCAATCTCACGAACTGGGTAAGAGTTTGATTTTTTTTCTACAAAAGAAAAGCATCATTTTGAGTTCAGACTACATGAAGTAGAGAATCCCCCCTCACAAACAAGAACTTTCAAATACATTAATCAGAAAAACAAATCTAGCTACAAGCCATGAGAGGTGGTTGCACTCTAGAAAGCTTGTGGGCACAAGCATCTGCTTAAAAAAGAGGATTGTCTACTTGACTCCAAATAGCAAAAGCTAGGCACGTGAGTCGGCTTTCTTGGGGAAACCAATTACAGTCTAAATGTAACTCATTGCTTGATCTTGCAATTTATCAGAGGAATATTCTGACTGTACACATACTCTGTCATATAAGGGAGTCTCTGTTGACATAAACTGAAAAAGACCTCATATAACTGTGGAGTTTTCTTATTACTGATAAGAAAGGAAAAGACCAAATGAGACTACACTTCTTCTGTCTGTATCAAATCCTTGTGGAAGGAGGAAACTTATGAACAGTTCCCATCAAATTTCTGAATCAGGAAGAAGATGGACTTTTGAATTTCTTTTTCACACCTCATGAAGTAATGGGAACTGTAGGGCTCTGGGTCTTTGCAATACCCAGTGCCTCTGACTGTTCTGTTCCTATGGACATTGTACTTGCAGAAACCCCCCTGGATGGTCACTGTCATCAACTTTCTGGGCTGTCTTAACCTCTCTTTATTTCACCTTGCATATTTGGGAGAGAAAAGAAAGTGCTCAGGACAAAGATACCAAGTGTGAGGCGATGAATTCAACCAAATAATGGATTCATTGCAGGATTGAGAGTTAAAATTGTCAGGGAAGTAACTCTGTAAATATTCAACTCGTCTAACTGACCTATTCTCCGGATGTCTGTGCACCAGTTTTTGTGGAGATCCCAGTGGAGGAGAGGTGTTGCAGAATAGCGTGGGACACTTGGGTGTTCTTTCTGCATGGAGCCAACAAATGTTGGTATTCCTTGTCAGGAGGGAGAAGACAGTTTAGTGTGAGCACTGAATTAGACAGAGCGGATAGAGGAGAGGTGGAGTTTTGGTTGGTAGTAGGAAATCAGACTAGCAATCATCAGACTTGGATTCTGATCTTTGTTTAATACTACTAAACCATGATTTCCAAGTCAAAGTACTCATTGATTGTTATCTCATGGCACATCTTTTTATCCATTAAAAATACGTAGATAAGTAATTTTCACCCTTACAGTATTGCCAAACTGTGAAACTTGGTGTGCATTATGATCTCTAGGAAGACACCAGTAACTGAATAGAAAATAACAGTGTTTTTTTCATGCCCTGATCTTTCATTAATACTTGTAAAATGCTCTGAGATCCTTTGATCTAGGATAGAATATGCTATAATGTTATTGTTAATAATAAAATCAAGATAATTCAGAGATAAAAGGAGATTGATAGATGTTCTTGTCTAGGAAGAAACAATGAGCGGTTCCTCTTTCCATTGTTCCAAATGTCTTTGATTTTCAGAGACAAAGTGCACTGTACTAATAATTCCATTTAACTCACTGATTTTTTATGTCCTTTTTTTATTTTTTTCCAAAGCACTATTGCTGTTGCAAGAGAATAATAATCATGACTTACCCTTCATAGACGTTTCTTAATAAAACTGTTCTGTTATTCTTCCTTAACTTTCCAGCACTCAGGAAAGGTATAAAGTTAGTGGTATTATTCTGTTCAAGTGTTTGGGGTTTTTTCTTTTGTTTGTTTTTTTGTTTTCTTTTCACCTTTGCTACTAATGACTGGTGTGAGTACTCCCAGCCCAAGGCAGGTGATGAGGAGGATGCAGTTCACATCTGTGAGAGGTTGCTACTTTGTGTGTCTCTTTAATCACCTCACTCCGTGGGTATAGATAGCTCTTTGGAAGTCAGTAGGATTTCATAAGGTGAACAAGATTTTCGCTTTGCTGACTACAGTAAGAGTTTTATCTGATTCGGGATCGAGGTGTTGGTCCCAAAGGTGAATGATCAAAGACAAAGTGGTAAGAGATGAAGTGAAAAAAATGAATAGTAATTCTTTCTCCCCTACAACCTGTTCTTGTTGCTGTATTGAATTCTAGCTCTGTACAAATAATTCAAACCATCCTTTTTCATTATGCACTTCCAACTTTTATAAAAAGGGAAAAGACTCTTTCTACAGCTTTTCTATACTGAGAAATACAAGATACTGGAGAGAAATTTTTGTTCATCACATGAATTCTAACTGCAGGGTTCCAAATACTGTTGTCCTTGCAATCAGACTGTATTTGCTTGTTAAGGGGAAAGACAAAGAAAAAGTTTAGAAAATCACTCCTTAAGAGGATACATTTTTACATAGGACTTTTCCTACCACTAATTTTACACAGTATTTGTGCATATGAAGTGTCCACTCCTGCCTACATATACTCCAAGTACCATCTTGCACATTTTAATCAGTGAATTGATTACTTCTGTGGGACCTCAATAAGTCTCTTCCTTGTAGACTATTATGCTCAATAGGATATGTTTGCATATCAGTCATTATGAAATCAGAGCTTTTTCATCTACCCATTACATGGCATTAGTTTTTGTTTGCCTCAAAAAAGCCGTTAAGAAAAACAAAAAACAAACAAACAAAAACAAAACCAAAAACAAACAAACAAAACAAACAAAAAAAAAAAAAAAGGAGGAGGGGTTTAACCTGAGGAAGGTTTACATAAACCTAAGCATGCCACTATAATAGCAGGACACCTGTCACTCCCTTCTTGCTTGTCAGGATCAGAACGCAATTTTATGCCCTGCCTGCCAGAATAGTTTTCCACTGGCACCACCATCCTGCTGGGCCCACAGTGGATGGCTGCCAGAATGTTCACCTTCCCTAGGGATACGACTTGGCTTACATTTCTCCCAGCCAAAGAAAGAGTGACCAGCTAAGCTGAGAAGCCTTGAGGACCTCACAACCCCATGGAAAATGGCATCACATTTGTAGACCCTCTTCCACACTTTCATTTGGGAATTTGAAGACAACAGGTATTTCAACATCCTTTATTTAAATCTGCTCTTTAATTAATATTGCAGCATCCACAGCTGTTGCCTCACTTTTCTTCTGCACACATATGCCCATGTCTTTGTGTGTGTTGAGGAGTGTGTGTGCTACTGATGTTTACAAGTGTATTGTCACACCAGAGATGGACTGCGTTGAGATAAGCACCATTTACATCACCAGTGCACTTGTCTGGGGCACACTGAGATGATTCTGCTTTTAAGGACTGACCCATGTCCCCTCACTCTTGGGCCCATGACTATCAGCCCGTGGAGAGCAGCTGTGTGGGCTGGGGCCAGCAGTGCTCCACGGGGGTGTGAGGGTGTGTATGCACGTGTGTGTGTGTGTAGGTGTGTGTGAGTGTGTCAGAAATGCCCCTTTCACCCGTCTCACCTCCCCGGCAGTGCTCTCCTGCCTCAGGCGGCTGGTGGCTCAGTGCACTGGCTGATTAGGTAACAACAGAGCACCTTCCCTCCCTGTTTCCTCTCAATGCGCTTGGGCCACGGCTTTTGAAGGAGCCCAGCCCTGCCACTATCCAACCATTATAAGGGGATGTATGGGGCTTTATCCGGAAAAAGCTCAGCCTTGCCCCAGGCTTCATCAATCATTTAGACCGGTTCAAATCCCCTTCATCGCGTTCCGCCTCATTAAACCTATCGAGGGGGACTGAAGAGAGTTTGTATAGGTCCAGAATGCCTGTACACTCCTCCCTAGCCGAGATAGCGCGGACGAAAAAAAAAAAAAAGCCAAAGAAAAAGGCAAAAAGGCAGCAAATCAAATAAAAAGGAATAGCTCTGCCTTGTCCACTGGCTCTGCACATAAGTCTGGCCGGACGTCCCCTTCTGACGGTGCCTTGTGGAGACCCTTCACATTCCTTCTAGGCTGTCGGCCCCAGGAGGCACCCAGAAGCCCCGCTGGGGCCATTAAACAGTCCGGAGGTGTAAAGTCCGGGCTGTGAGGTCTGTCCTGGCCTCTCCGCTCGTCTGCAGGCAGAGGAGAACATCCCCGTCCACATCCCTGCAGGCAGAGAGAGAATGGGCCGGCTGTCATTGGTTTCCGTGCCAGTTTTTTGGAAATAAGCTATTATTTTATCCTCTGGGAGAGAAAGAGAAATCAACTCCAGCAAAACGGTGTTGGTTGTTATTTATCCTTATATTTTTATTCTGACGACGTCATCGCCAAACATGTTGGTCCTTTGCCCGCCTTGTCCCCCCTCCCTCGGTGACTGCGCTGCCGGCCGGGATGCGCCCCTACGTCGGAGCTGCGTTTCAGTGCGCGCCTGGCGTTGGGCTTGAGCTCCGAAACGCTGACACTTATATTTGAAACAAAGAGAGGTGCCTGCATTGTCGACGATCCCTTCTGATATTAGTAGTCGTAAAACCTGGAATGAACACCGAAAAGGAACGTGTAAATGCCAGAAGTCTGGGTGGGATTTGGTCTAAAAAAAGAGGAAGAAGAAAAGAAAAAAACTAAATAAAATAATAATAATAATAATAATAATAATAATAATAATAATAATAATAATAATAATAATAATAATAATAATAATAATAATAATAATAGCAATGCACCGAATCCAAGTCTGTATTTTAACTTTTTTAATAACGATTTTTCCTGTGCTGTAAGCTTGCACCGAATCCTGGAGGAATTGCTAAATCAGATTAAGGTTATATTTTGCAAGAGACTGGATGGAGCAATAAAGGAGAAAGCGCGGAAATGGGACTTCACCCATCAATTAGATCTCTATTAGCAGCCAATGCAGGCTTCACCACAGGAAATGTCACGTCCCGGCAGAAGCAGAGCCTTTCACTTTTCCCTGAAATTAAACAATTCTTCATGCTCGCAGACCCCGGGAGAGCCAAGCCATTGTTCAGTCGGGCGCAGAGGGTGTGCGTCCCGCCAGCACCTGCTCGCTGCCTGCGCCGGGAGCCGCGGTCGGGCCATCGCCTGCACAGGTTGCCCCAACACCTGCGCTGCTCGCCAGCCTGCCCAGCGCCCAGGAAACCGCCGCCTTAAAAGGCTCTATTAATATTAAAGGGGTTATTCCAGTCATAAACGGGCCATTACCAACACAATGGGTAGTATTTTGAATAGCAGGTCTGCTCATCTGCCTCCATAGATCATAACTGCCAAAACCGGCCCCCTCTCCCCCCGTCGCTCCTCATCCCCCTGCTCCTTGGGTTTTACAGAGCCAAAAGCTCTTCCGCATCGAATCTCAGCGGTGGCACCGTCGCAGTGTGTGGAGCCATGTTAAGCTAAGGCAGACATGGGCCTCTCTCCGTGGTGGAGAAAGAGACTTCTTTCCCCCGTGTGAAGCTGAGTGCCGGGGGAAGCTCGACTCTGCCTGTCAGGGCGTGCCTCCTCCTTCTCCCCCTCTTCCCCCTTCGGCGCTGCAACCAGACGAGCCACCGGCTCTGGGGAGCATCCTGCGGGGAGGGAGGCAGGGAAGGGCACGAGGCCTTTCCCGCACACGGCCCCCCCACCACTCCTTCCCCCCTTTCCCTCTCAGGGAAAAGAAAGAAGAAAAGAGAAGAAGAAAAGCCGTTGAATTTGCCCATAAGCGAGAAAGGTGCAACAGGAAAGGAATGGCCAAGAAGGGGGAAGTCACAGGGTGGGGGATAAAGGGAGCTCTGTTGCCCTGGTCCTTGTTGTTCTTGGTGCTGCTCCATTCAGGCACCGAATTCAAATGGATATTTTACAGCTCAGTCCAGCTGAACAGGGGCTCAATGCCTGAAAGCTGCCGAGCTGCCTCCGCGGACATGCTCTGGGCCCGATATTATAATTTTCATAATGCGCTTTTATGTAGCTCCAGCCTCCTCCGGTGAGGAGCCCGCAGAGCGGCTGAAAGGGGCTTTGAGAGACCGGGGAGCGGGGCTGTAGCGAGCTGCGAGCCCCCCGCTGGCGTGAGTGGCACCGCCTGCCCCGGCCGAGGGCTCCTGCCTCCAGCCGCCAGCCCCCGGCCCTCGGTTCCGCCGAGCCGCGCCGCCCGGCCCCCAGCGCGGTGTGATGCGGAGCGGAGTGCTGCGGTACAGGGATGCTCCGGCTTCACGTCTATCGAGTGGTGCGCCCTCGCCAACCAGCCCGGGAAAAAGCTCTGCTTCAGCCTGGCCCCCGTCGGCCACAGACGACGTCCTGCCTTGACTGAGTCCCTGCCACCCCGGTCCCACCCGGGAAAAAGGCAAGGATAGGGAGATTCTCCCCTTCAGAAAGTCCAGAGGGAGGGGACCTAAACAGTGAGGAATTAGGAGAGTTATTTCAACCGCTACAAGCCAGATCGGCTGAAAAATCTGTAACTGTATATTTAGCATCCTGGGTAAATCATCCACTGCTGAAGGGAGGCCCCGTCTGAATCGTTAACCGGCTGGTGCCAGTGGCTGGGAATGAAATTCGAAAGTTTATTGATTTGCCTTCGGGGCCAAACGAGCCGACTCCGCCAATGCCCGCCCGCCCCCGCCCCGCTCAGCAGGTGCGTGAGCCGCGTTCGTCGTGTGAAAACATTCGACGTCTCCCCTCGGAGACGTTCTGCCAGCCCCTTCCCTTCCGGCTCGGGAGGCATCCGGCGGCAGCGGCTGAAGAGTTAGTTACTGACAGAGGAAAGAGCCGACGTAGATATTTCTAGGGTCAGCTTTATCTTCAGCGTGTCCTTAAATATTTTCCTGATACGCTGAAGGAAGGAAACATTTTAAAAAACAAAACAAACAGACAAACAAACAAAGTAAGAAAGCGAAACAAAAAAAACCCCAAAGCAAACAAAAAAACCACCAAACCCCACCAAGCAAACCATCAAACCCCTGAGAAAACAGTGTCAACGAAAAGAGCTGCCCACAGCGACGAGGACGGCTCCAGCCCTGGCTTAGAATCTTCCTGCCGCCGGTTCGGCCCCTCCCCGAGGACCCGTGGGGCTTGTCTTGGGGACATGGCAAGCAAGGAAGCAAGGAAGTAATCCTTTTATCTCTTTCTAGCGTGGCTTTTGGCGTTTAGCTTGGAGCGAAAGGCTCCCTGACGTTCAGCACGGAGTGAAAGGCTCCCTAAAGAGCAAGTTACTTGTTTCATCACGCTATTTGTAACTGCAACCTCAATATGGGCAGCTTGTCCCCAAAATGTTGTGTAACTACTTCCGTGTGTCCCTTGATAAGCTCCTGCTGCGAGGTTATAAACACACAGAGGCATTTTTTAAGCAGCCCAGGTCCAGAAAGGTGTGGTCTATCTGCTTTCTATGTCCCCAAAACTCCCTCACCCCCACTGCAGTTGCGGGGGGCTGTCTGGGGGTCCTGTTGCCGTGACTCCACAGTTCCCAGCCAGACCATGGCCTCGTACACGGCCTGGCTGATACTCGGTGCTCCCCGCGGCAGCTGAGGCTCCTGGCACCGTTGCGGAGCATCGTTCCCTCTCTCCTCAGGCCCAACAGAACAGCTGGAAGGAGGGCGGACAGCAAACGTCTTCGCCTGAGGAAAACGGGAAAAAAATACAACAAAACAATAACAACAACAACAGAAGGTTTTAATCTAATTCAGGTGGAATTTCCGCCTCAGGGAGGAGAACTGTTCACAGTTCCGAAATCTGCACGGCGTGAGTGGCTGTGTTTCACACCCACGGGGCGTGGGAAGCCAACAGTGACCACGAGCTTCTTTAACCTTTTCCGACCGCCTTTCCACATGTTCCTTTGCACAGGCAGAAATACTGTTGGTCAGCTGAGCCACCTCCTTTCCCCAGTTTGCCCCTCACCCCCGCCCAAGGGCCAGCGAGAGGCCTCCTGCGCTCTGCAGAAAGGTCCGGATGCTTCATGGGGGTGGCTGTGCCCGTCGCAACGTGGATGCTGCCATTTCTGGGTCATTTTGACTGTGAACCTACTGCGCTCATGTTACAAATGTAATTAATAGTAAAAGCAGCCTTTATCTGAGGAGTAGAAGGCAGCTGCACACCGCAGGTCATTATCCATTAGCGGGGAGTGTTCAGCACTTAGAAAGGCTGCCGTGTTCGAGGCGAGGGGAGGAAAGGCAAAAGGCTTATCTCCGGTTTTAGCCCCTCCATCACCTTCCTCTGCCCTGGAGGGTGGCCGGCTAGCGGCGGGCCAGCTAGCCAGACAGGGTAGGATGGGAGCCGGCAGAGCGTGGGGAACTGGTGGGCTGCCCCTCCCGGTGTAAATCCCTGCGGAACAGTGCAGAAGTTCAAGCCTCCGAAATATACATCCTTCTCGCCTGCCCTCTTCGCAAAAGGGTCCTTCATTTCGCTTCGTAGCGATGGGCAGGGGCCGGCGAGTGCTGGGCCACCCCCTGTCCCAGCTTTGGCAATGCGGCTCCGAGCCTCAGCTTCCCTACCCTGCAGACCCAGGCCAATGCTCCTAGCTTACTTTCTGAGACACCTCCAGACAGATGCCTTGTGCTGATGATGCGAACGGTGTTTCCACGCTTCCGCGGGTCCCCCACACAGATGAGCTGCCCATCCCGATCCTGCTCGGATGCGCGTGGCATCTGACGGCCCGGCACGAGCATGGACTTTACTCCCCAGGACATTCCTCCCCGGACAATTACAGAGTGGCCAGAAACCCGGAACACAGAAACCCTCCCCTCGGCCGTACAGCAAGGCTCTATCTGTTGCGGCAGTTTGGCAGAATCCACCGAGGTCTCTGCTCGAGACTTTTAGGGCAAATCCAAAGGCTTGGGCCGCTTTCTCATAGCAGCCCCGAGCAAAATACCTCGTCTGCAGCGTGGTGAACTGCGGTGAACCACCTACCATCTGCTTAAACCTCGGGATAAGATTAAATATCCTATTGATTCAGTCTCTAAAAAGAAATAGAAGAAGGAGATGGGAGGGGGGGGGAAAGCCATCCCAAAACAACCCTTTTCTGTACTCTGGAAGGAGAAATAAAAGCACCTCTTCGTAGCTCAGTGGGGAAAAAGGTCAAGCTACTATTGACAAGTATGTAAAGGCATCTTCTAACCATGGGAAAACATGTATAAATTGTTTCGACTCACTGCATTCAAAACCAATGGAAGTGAATTACAAAACTGCACTTCTTGCATTGTTGGACTGAAAGGATATCTATTTATCATCTTATAAGACAGCTCGAACGATCTTTATCTGCTTTGCCCACTTTCTGACCCAAATTCAGGGTTTTTATGGAAAATTGCAGTCAGTTTGATTGATGAAATCCAAAGATGTCTAAAATGGCACCAAAGATCTCCAACTGTGCAGACTCCAACCGAGGGCTTCAATGTTGGCATTGTTCCTACGAAAAAAGTTGAGAAAACGAGCAAAAGTTAGGGAATTTCTGTTTAAAAACTTCAAATTTCAATGAGGATCCCGAACCTATTATCCCTATTCATGGGGCGAACTGTGTGAACATAAAAGTATTTCCCACACATTGCAAAACAACAACAACAAAAACCCCCTTAGTTTTAAACTGCGCTATAAACCTTCTTTGTAAAACTGTGAATAACCCTGTTTAAAAAATAAACCCAGCCGTTCCCGTTTAGAAATCATATCAGTTTAAATCCTTATAAACGGGACGCTCACGAGAAGCATTTAAAGAGAGAGGAGAAACAAAATATATTTCATCTGTGCATCCAGAATTAAAGACAGTCTAAATTTAAAATTCGGAAATGCGATGGAAGATTATTTTTAAACCCGGTGCGTGACTTCAGAGGGTGTAACTCAGGGTTTAGGGGGAGCAGAAGATGCTCTTTCCCAGCTCTCCTCGCAAAAGTAGAGCAAATCAGTACCTGCCAGGATTTATCTGGCAACACATAATGCTGGGGGCTTCGCAGGTGCATGAGCATGCACTGCCTACTGGACCAGCCCAGATCCACTCGGGATATGGCTGCCTCGCAAATCCCCAGCGCTGTTCGGTAGCGGATCTGTTTGTTAGCGGCTTCCCGTCTCGTTTAGGGCCACACATTATTGTGGAATACTGTCACCTGCCTAATTGTGCTAAATGGCCACCTCCTATTATTAATAATAGCTGGAACGTGGCTCCTAGACACGTTACCAAGGCTGGGAAGCTGATGAATGAAACCCCTACTAGGGAAAATCTTGGTAGCTGTCTTCTGTCGCATTACCCAAGGGGGCCGACTATAAATCTTCCTTCATTTTAACCACGTTTACCCTCATACTCCTCCAGGCTAGGGATGCTGTGTTAAGATTGCACTGATGTGCCAATGCTTTGGACCAGCTGCTCCTAAATACAGACAAGTCCTTGTCAATTAAGCCATTGAGGAGCAGGGCCTGGGAGCTCTGGGGCATTTTAGCAGGCAGCAGTGTGCAGCCCCAACAATTAGCATCCATTTTGAAGGGACCTCCAGGGCACAACTGCACAGGCAGGGAAGAATCAAAACACCAGGCAACTTCAATTCTGAAAACCGCTCACATAATGATACTGAACAGACCGGCCTAGGAGAAGTGAGCCAATCTTTCTTGGGAAGGACGTTTAGCCGCTCCCCCAGCCAAGCCGTAGGGCCGAGGCACGCCGCGAAACACGGAGTCAGAGGAGATAAATGAACACATTCATTTGGCTGTGTGAGCCGAAGTTTCCTTTAGCGGTTCTTCTTTGTAACTCGGTGTCACCTCAAGCAGCTGGTGGCATGCAATGCTCCCATGATCCTGGCCTTTGGCCCAGGCAGAGCTGGACAAGACAGCCCGCTCCAAGGAGAAGAGCTGCGATGTCTCAGGTCAGAGAGGCCACGCTACCAGTGGGACAGACAGAACACTAGGAGTTCAGCTAAACAAAACCCCGAGGGGATTAGGGAGCCCGAGGGATCATTAGCGAAGGTGTTTGCTTAAGTAATTAGGAAGCCGGTAACTAGGGGAAAAAAAGGCTTGTTCCACAAGGCACGTCCCCAGAATCTCAGGGCTGGAAAAATGGAGGATATCACAGCACAAGACTATGTGACCCTACCAAGTTCAACAACAGAGCAAACAGCACATGCCATTAGGGACGGCAGTCAACTGGGAGGTAACAAAGAAGGGAGGGCACTGGCAAAAATGCTCCTGTATTAAATATGGAAAAGTATGGGGACAAGGGCAGAGGTCAATGAAAGTCAACAAGAGAGCAGGCTTAATGATAGAAAGAATTTAATATCAAAAATACATAAATCTGCGTGGGAGGCAGTCCCAGAATAGGCAGAAAGGAAGGCAGCCTTGGAGTCAACATTCACTTGGTAATAGAGCTGGAATGGATAGCGCCAGGTTGTTAACATTTAACACAAAAGTTAGCGGGGAATAAAGGACACAGGGCCGGGTCCTTTAATTGTGGTCCCGCCGGGAGATTTCCATATGTCACACTAAATGGATAACACCAGCCTTGCTCCGCAAGACTTCTGCGGGGGAGTCCCTTTCTTTCTCTCTACTTTCGTTCTCGATTCTTTCTTTTTCCTCCGTCTCTCTCCGCATGCCCCGCGGAGCTCCCAACAGGGGACGAAACAAGGGTCTGTCTCTGAGAAGGTGCAGGGAAGGACGGAAAACCGGAAAGGAGCGGGAGCAAAGGCTTTCAAGGAGTCTGGTCCGGCTCGGGGGAGAGCACGGACCGCGGGACGGAGCGAGCGGGTGCTCACGGACCAAAAAGAAAAGAAAAAAGAAAGAAGCAAAAACCCCTCGCGCCCCCTGATCAATACGGCAGTGTTTCTGCGCTAGTTCAGGAGGTCAGGCGGGCGTAGACACAGCATGGAGAGTTATTTATGTCAAGTCGGGTTATTGTAAACGAAATCTAGCAAATTGCACATAAGCTCCTCGGGGCCGCCAGTGGGCTCGTGGGCAGAGGTCAGTGTCAGTCAGTCTGTCCATCCCTCTGGAGACAGTAATTGTCCGGGGGCTGACACCGCGTCGGGGGTGATAGGCGGCTCCATCCATCTCCATCCAGTTATCCCGGCGCCGAGGCCGGAGTTACCCGCAGCTCCGCGGGTGCGTGGCATCAAGTCACGGCCGGCCTCGCTCTCGGAAATGCCACGGCGGGAATGCCACGGGTCCCATGGGCCTTGCCGTGCCCTTCCCGCGCGGCGACCTCCCATCTCCAGGTACCACGCCCGGTACCCCGTGCCAGGTATCGCGCTTTGGCAGCCTCCAGCATCCAGCTCCATGGCTCCCCCATAATCCCTTTATAAATAGGGAAATTCTTCCTTTCTGACAATTTAATAGTCTAAAGTAATCTTCTGCGTGACATTGCCCATCCGTCTTCTCAAAAGAGAAAACAAAGGGGATGTTTTTTTCTTTGGGCCTCTCCAGATCCTTTTCTATTTTGAGAGGGGCTCCCCACAATGGGGTCCTTATGAACCATAATGGTTATGTTTATGAAGCCAGCGATACCAGTGTATGAAGACAATTTTATGCCTAATTAGAAAATGATGTAAGCAAGTGGGAGACAAAGAGGGCTTGTCTGCCATGGCTGGGTCCCCGGCCATCACTCCCGGGCGAATATATCGCCTCTTCTGTGCTTTACATCCACTATTTTTATAACATCTCATCCATTAGCTCCTCAAACTGTTTATGATATCGTGGACAGTTAGTAAAACAGCTCAATTTAGCGGTGGATTAAAGCAATTTTGAAACATGTTCTGAAGGGAATCGCACGGGAGGCGAAGAGCAGCCCTCCCCTCTCCTATCCAAGGGGACTTCACCTCTGGGAAGACTCCAATAACTGAAACCCCAACCCCACTCGATTAAGGGATAATTTTTAATATATATGCAATAAATGTTCACTTTGTTAGATTGAATGACAGACAATAATATCGGCAAATCTTCATATCCATCCATTACCGGCAAACGAGCTGCACAAAGAACATATTTGCTTTTGATTAATTTATTTGCAGACTCTGTTTGATAAAGCAATAACTATTTGGTTAAACTTGACATTCGGTCTTCGGGGGGTTATCAGACCAATTTCCTCTCGTTCGTGGGTGATAATAAAGCTGTTTAAACGGGATTAATTATTAATTGGTTGCAATTAATTTCCTCTCTTCTCCACGACGACAGACAATGAAGATCACTCACTCTTAAACAAAAGACTGCCGTAGGAGCATCGTCGCCCCGTTCGCATCTATCTATCTATCTATCTATCTATCTATCTATCTATCTATCTATCTATCTATCTATCTATCTATCCTTTTCCATTTCTCCTGATTTCTGTACGAGGCACCTCAGCTTTCCTTTAGGAGTGTTATATCTGTCCTGCAGCAGGGGCACCTCCCCCTCGG
>VXAU01003784.1:231550-236550 GCA_013399695.1 Formicarius rufipectus | reverse complement strand
AAAAATCTGGTTCTATCACAGTAGATTACAAGGCCAGCCAGTAATATGTGAACAGACAGTGTTTAGAACAAACAAACCATTACTCAACATTTAAAACACAACATTAAAAATGTTCTATCGTATTAAATGCTCATTAGCTAAGCCTACTCTAGAGGCAAAAAAGAGTGTGTGTATTTTTTGAGGTTGTTTTTTGCCCCTATGAAGGCTTTACTGAGCTTCATGCAACTTCTCGATGTGACCATCCAGGCACTCCATTATGTCTGTAGTGTTCAGTCTCTCTGGAACCACACTTTGTGCTGCTCCTACAGACTTACTTCTTGGCAAGGAAGACCCCCAATTTTGCTGTTCTGGTGCTTCAGGCTGCGTTCAGTGACTCTTAAGTTACACGGATACTGTATGGAGACACCTGAGTTAGCTGTAAATGATCACATTTCATTTCAGGTAATTTAGTCTCCTCAGAGAGCTTAAAAATTTTTAATTTGAATTATCTTTCTTACAGGTATCTTTAATGGTACTGTACTGAGCTGTGTAGACAGACATGCCCTTAGGCAGGAAAACAATCCTCAAGACCCTTCTCTGATCCATAAGCACCATGGGTCATAGGAAAGGAGAGAGAAACACTATAGCAGCTTCCTTTCTGTGACCCAGAACATGTGTTGCCCTCTACAAAATCTGCCGAAGTACCTAAAGTACACAGATAACTTCATTTTCTCCACAGGTATATAAATCTGTTTATCAGCATTTGAGGACTTTTGCTCTCTCGGTGTGTACCTTCTGGTTAGCCACTACTGCCACTTACAAACTATGTTTATTTACTACCACCTTAATTTCCCAAGAAGCAAAGTCTGGTGGTGGATGCCTGCTCCACACCTTCACCATATTGTATCACAGTCTCTTACCTGCGGGTTCCTTCCCCTAATTTCATCTCAGGCTGTTTTCAGGGATTCTACTAGAAGCAGTTAAAGCTGATGATCTAGTCACTGGTCTTCTGTAGCACTCTTCTGTGCAGAGACAGATGGTACTTAAGAGACTGTATACTTCCCAGTTTGCAGACTAATACTCACTTAAAAATCCACGAAAGAAACTCTTTTTTACTCAATCATTATCAATATACCAACAACAAATGGAAAAGGTGAACTATGCATACTTTTTAGTAAAATGGGTGCCGATCAGAGCATTTGTCTCAGCCACATTCAGCAATATGCTATAGACAGACATTTTGAATTGAACTATGCAAATATTTGGAATATAAGACTGAAAATATCCTACCTTTCTTTCAAAACTTGCTGTATTGCATTGTCTGCTGCTGCTCGAACAGACTACAAATATATTGAGCTTAACAACATCCTCCAAGGACCCTAAATCTTGGTATACAGTGCAGAAGGTTTTTTATTGAAAATAAACAACTGAAATGGCCCATTAGGACAGTTAGCCTAGAACCCTGCCTTGCCAGGCTCATTGCTTACAGTCAGGACCAGTGGTATAATGCAATTATGTGGCTGTGTACTGTGCAGCATCTCAGGAAAATATATCTGATCATATGTCTGTTTTTCTCTGGTAAAAAGAGCTTGTGGACAGCTTGATGGCAGGATATGGTTGGTCTTTGTGTGTGGCGATAGCCAGACTGATAGTAAGGAGTAAGATGAAACACTGTAATTGCCTGTGATTTTATTTGGTTTTGAGTAACATTTTGAATAATTTTTATATCTCAGTGGCCTGTATGTTTGTCCATACCTATTCAATTGTTACAGTGCTTATTGGCAGATTTTTGGCCCATTCCCAGGGATGAACATTATTTTTGGGGAAAATATGTACCTGGGACTATTCCCAGTAAGTAATTCTGGCAGGGTGTAAAACCCGGGGTTGTATATTTTATCCATACACCAAAAAACCAGACCTTGGCCAATTTAATTTAATTCTATTGACAGTCGTTTTATTATGGGGTCTTTTATAAACACCTGAAAGAAGAAATAAGTTTTTCTTACCCGACTGTTTCATTTAGAGAGGATCTTGAAAGGTTATTAGGTAAAAACCTGCAACCAAATTTCCTGACATGCAGTCAAACATCCAGGGGAAGGTAATTCCATTCTGATGGAGTCAGAGTTTAGGTATGAATAAGTTTTCATTTGGTTATAGCTTTTGTAAAGAAGTGTCTTGCAGCAGAAATATCTTTAATTAGTACAGTAATCATTAATCTATGAAGACCAATTTGGATCTTAAGCAAGAAATTTCCCTTATGGTGGGAAATGTCTTTCAAAACCAACAGGAACTGCATAGAGTTGAAAGTGTTCATTTCCTCATTTAAAATGTTCCATCAATAAAGCCACTCCGAGCCTAGTGCTAGATAAGGACATGGAGAAAAAGGGTCAGAATACAGGGTTTGTGCTATCTCTATGACTTCTTAGTTTCAGTAATGGACAAGAGCCGTATTTGCCCAAGATGTCAGAAGGTGCCTGTGTATCAGTGTCTCAGTGACAATGCACAGGCTATGTAATCTGTACGGATAAAGCAAAAATAACGAGGCAGTATGACCAACTCCAAATGACCAAACAACTTGTGTCCACACTGGTTTTTGGCTCCTTTACATATTTGCTTCAGAGAACATTAATGGGAGTAACCTAAAGCAGAACAAAGACCGAAGGAGGAGCTGGCAGTGTGGACAATCTGTCATGACTGCTCAAATTCACGTTCTGAATCTTTTTTATTAAACCGTATAAATGCCCTCAGCATCACCCTGACTACCCTGGATTTCTGGTGCAATGAGAAATAGTGCTGTGGATTCATCACATGAATCTTTATCTTTCATATCTATACGTTCTGTGTTGATCCAACACATAATATCTTTAACATCACCTTATCTAGGGACTGCCAGATGACTATGTAGGATGAATTGCAGAGAGAGGTCAGGTGTCCACGAAATCAGTAGAAAAAGTATCTTTGCATATAGGTCTTTAAATCAAGATTTCCATCACATTTTGTAAGGCTCTCCTTCAGTAGCCTCATTAACAGTCATTGTACCAAGACAGAGGCGTTCTGTCATTTATGCTCACCTTAAAATTTAAGTCAGTAGCACAAAACAAGAGAAATAAAGCCTCCTACGTGGGTTCTTGTGGTAGTTTAAACTGTAACTCAACCTCCATTTAACCTAGAAAAAATATTTACGTTTCTAGTTGCTTTTACCTTTAGATTGATAAACACATTGAATTGTATTGAGACTTTGTTACCTGAAAAAATATCTACAAGGAAAAAGCATGAAACCTCTAAACTGATTTTCACTCATGGTTTTAAAACAAGATATCACAGTAGATCTCTAGAGGGGACATCCCAGAGAAGATTAAACCCAAATCACCTGTTTGGTATTAGCCTTAGGAAGTTTATTCTTCATAAAATAAAGCTCTATTTTGGTACCAGATGTTAATGCCTTTACTCAAATGGATCCCTGCTGATAGGATTACTGAAAAAGCTTTTAGCAACTGATAGGAATTTAAACACTATATTTGTGTGTAACTAATACATATGGTAGACATAGTTTAAAGTATTTCTCAAACTAGATGACATAATGCTCCAATAGGAAAGAAAAACTATTCACACTGATCTCCAGAGCAAAACAAAGTCAGATGACTAGCAACTGTACAAGCTAGGTTCATGAAAACAATCTTTGAATATTATGGGTTGAATATAAAGAATGCACAGAACAGATCAAATCCAGAATGCAATACTGTATTTCTATTCACTGGGTATCAATGTGCCCCTTTTATTGGTCTTACAGAATCTGAGGAAGTCATGATTAGATGGCATGAGTGTTCCATTTTCAAAAGAATAGATAAATAGCATGAAAGTTCTCTTAAGAGTTTAAGAAGAAATCCCCCCCCACTATTTCTGGTTCCTAGTAAACTTCACTGTTCTTTGAGAAATACCATTCCTTCAAGATATCATGCAATTCTACATCTGCAGATGCCAGAAATACTAGGATGCCAACACCACTGAAAAAGTCCTTCAATGTATTAAATACTTCTCCTAACTATCCTTCTTGTCATAAATATTCACTATTCATTTCTAGTGACCTTTTTAGCAGTGATAGATTGGTTTATGCTTTAAACAAGAAGAATCCTAGTGTAAAGATCTCCAATGAAATTTTATGAGATAATTATACAATAAATGATGAACATACTGTTTTGTGGTCATCATCATTCTGTGTTTTACTGCTTTTAGTATCATCACCTCTGAAGGCCTCAAATGAGGCTATTGAGACTTTGCTGAATGCTGCACTTGCTCAGAATAAAAGAAATCTTAGTTTTTGGGGTTTTTTGTTTGTTTTGTTTTTTATTTGTTTGGTTTGGTTTAGGTTTTTTTGCTTGTTTTGTTTTGGTTTTGGGCTTCTGTGGTCTGAGGCCCTGGGGGTCATATCAACCCAAGTAAGCACACCTCTAAGTGTTTACTGAGAAAGTACAAATGTACCGGTCTATTTAGTTTTCAGAAACAATGAGTAGACACAATCCAGTTTCTGGATAAATTAGAAATCTGGATTAAAATAAATGAACTTACTTGAAAGGCATGATAGGTTTTCCAGACACACAAAATACAAACTGTCAGATCATAATGCTTTAAATCTTCATTAAACTGATGTCATGGGTTTCTGTAGCTGAATTTTATTAGAAAGTAGAAGTACTTTAGTAGAAGTAGAATTTAGTAGAAGCTGCTAGAAGTTTCTCCTGTCCTGTTGAGCTAATTAAAATCATAGTTACGCCTCTGTGATACATATTCAAGAATTGGAGTGTTTGTGCAGTTGAAAATTCCAGCTTTGAGATAACAACGCAGACAGAGAGAGACCAAGGTCAGAAGAGCAGGAGGAGGCGAAGGAAGAGCCCCACGCTGGAGCGGGGTGGTGGTGGAAGGACTGAAAGCTATTTCCCGCCCCCTGAAGGAGCCTGAAGGAGCTGTCACCCTGTGGGAGATCCAGGATGGAGCGAGATCCTGGAAGAGACTTGCAGCCATGACTC
>VXAU01003784.1:203012-231348 GCA_013399695.1 Formicarius rufipectus | reverse complement strand
TTTTTTTTAATTTATTTTTTTTCCTTCCTTTTTTCCCTTTCCCTCTGGGAAAGGAGGGGGGGGGAGCCTGGAGGTTTGGGTGGACACTGGGTGAAAGCCACCACAAGTGAACCCTGTGAAAACTGTAGAAACAGGAAATTCACCCAAGTTCATCACCTATTTACTATGTAAAAGTTCTTATTAATTCTAGGATTACAAAATATATTTCAGAAATAAGTTTACTACTGGTTTGCTATGTCATTGAGATTATGCTGCTCAGATAGTTCATTCACTCGGGTTTAGTGAGAGGAAAACTTGAATTCCATCTGATATGATGTCCTTATCACATCAGAATCAATTGTGAGGTTTTCCAGCACTGACAGGCATAATGAAAACAGACCTGTCTTCTGGTCCTGCTACCCCTTGTTGAGCAAGACGTGGCATCTTCAGAAGAGATGAGAAATCACAGTTTATTCTTTTAGCATAACATATTTGACTACTAACCATGCCTTAGCTACTGTTTGGTCCTCTATTCTCAGTTTTACGAGTTTTGCAGCATTTCATCTCTTCTCTAGGCCATGCACTGGTATGCAGAATTCCCCTTATTTGTATCAACCCAATAAGACGATATAAAAGACATTTGTGTCCTCATGATGAACATGTATTTGACCAAGTACGACAGGACAAGAAGCTGTTTATTTTCTTACCCTGATTTTTTTTTCATGTATTACAAGGCAACTTTGTATTTTAATTAAAGGTAAAATACTTTAGGAATAGAAATCTGATGATTCACTCATAAATTTAACAATTATCAGAAGTCACAGATCTACATGTTCTTATTTATTTTCTTTTTTTAACTCATCCATGTTTTATTTTTGAATTATTATTTTCCTTTTCTTTTGCTAAGTGATAAATCCTCTGGTAAGTACTATGCTTATCATTATAAGCCAAGACTAATAAATATTTGGTTGACACAAGTTTTATTTTATTGCATGAGCTCGGACTTGCAGGTGAAAACAATTGAGTATTATGGTTTATGCCTGAGGCACCTCTAGTTTAAAACTGTTGTAAAAAACAGATTGTATTTAATAGAAGTGTACACTGACACTATGGGATAGTGAGATCATTAGACTAGCAAATGTCATCAATATTCACATTTTTTCTGGAAAAATGTCTTAAGTTTCCTTCTCTTGAGTGGAAGTCTTCATAAAAGCAGATGCACTGGAAAATATTCTTGAGGAAACAGGTTTTATGAAGGACTGTAATTCATTTGGGCAGTCAGACTTTTTGTGGTTACCAAGTTCTGAACTCTACAGTTCTGACAACAGCCTTATCTGGGTCATGGACAACTCCACCATGTTAATTGAGTTAATGTTTGATATCCTGGCCAAAAGTGCCACATCGCTGTTGTGGATTTCAAGAGGACAAGCTCTGTGAGCTGCTCACTGTGTTTCAGGCTGTTAGCTGTACCTTAGGTTCAAAGCATCAATAGGGTGCTGATCTTGGGATTATGGCTAATGAACAAAGTTCTGTCTTGCTTTGCATGAATGGTGCCCAAAATACATCCAAAAGGAGGCCAAAGACTGGAAAGTCAATGAAGTTTGAGAGATGGATGTTTGGAAATTCAGATGAAATTTACCTTGTGCTTGGAGACAGCACTGACAGACCTTTTGCCTGCCTTGTGACTTGTTTTCTAGATGCTGCTAAGAGGATTTTGTTTCCAGCTTGAACATGGGGGGTAAAGGCAAACCCATCCATGTGATTGTTTTTGCTCAAGGACTTGGGTGCACTTGGTGGGTAATGCAGAAAGATAGGAAAACACGATGGGTAAATAAGGAAGAACTGATTTCGGGTGAGCACTGTCTGTAATGTTAAATTGCATATATAATACTGATTGCTGAATGACACTACCATTGTATACTGTACACACCATGGACAAACGAGTATGGACTGTTCTGGTTACACCAGTCATGGACTAAATGAACTCAACAAGCATCTTAGGGGGATAGTCAGTGACTGAAATAATACCTTTGTTTGTGTAGTTATATATATGTGTGTATATATGTATTTAGTTGAAAGGTATAAATTTAGGCATGATGTAGATGGTATAGAATAAGGGGTGGATAATATCCTAGTTACAGGGAAAGGAGGTGAGGTTTAGCATTAGGAGGGTGGGACCAATTATATATTCTAGCCCATATGTCATTTTTGATGGACTGTCTCTTTAAGCACTGGAAGTGGAACTGTCTTTCCTTGCCTGAGTTGCAGGCAAGAGGTGGATAGATGTTTCCTGTGTATCACTGTGGTTACTGTTATTTACTTTTGTAGATTGCTGTTTTTACTTATATTTCTCTGAATTGCCCCTTCATTACTTGAGGGGGTGAGGGGAGGAAAAACAAAAGGGCATTGACTTATTTGGAGTTCTAGTTCTCTGGTGGTTGTCCAAATCACCACACTATTGAACCCTAACCTCCCAGTATTTTACCTTTCTAATAAAGCAATTAGTTCTGGCTATAGATAAACAAGCAAAGGTTGCCAAAGAAGAAATGTAAGGTAATTTCTCCAAAAGTCACGCATAGAAGGCTGAATTCAATAAAAAGTTATGAGCCTCAAATAGTGTACTTCCCTTACCAGTCACTGTGGTCAATATATAAATTGGAAGCATTATGACTGAGCGAAAAACTTATCCTTGACTTATCAGTAGACTATCTGACTAATTGGTATCCTTGAGGATTTTTATATCTCAGTAAGAACGTTTTCTGGGATATGGACAGCTTGATTTCATTCAATTTCACGCCACTTCAGCACATGATTAAATCAGATTTAAATGGATGGACTTTACCTATAACTGTTTGGAAGGACAAATCTAATTAACCTGATTGTCTTTCCATGTATTCTTTACCTTTTCTAAGTTTTACACTCTTGTTGATTATCAGTGGACACAAAAAAATAGTTGGATAAAATATGCATGTACTTTTTTTGCAATCATTTTAAATCTAAATGATACTATGTCTGGAATTGGATATGCTGTCAAGGAATAAACACCAGTGAATAAAAATATCCCCATTCAAAATAAGCAGTAGACATGTCAGCCCACTGTGCTTAAAAATTCAATATCAAGTGTTAAAAATACTTCCACATATTCCTATCCTGTAACCACCTATCCAGTTTTCTGTGTCTGAATTGCTGAATGGGATCTTACAAAGAATGCAGAAAGTTACTGATTTCAGAGTTTATCTGTACCACAAATCGCTTTTGAAAATTTAGCACCTGGACTATGTATTAAAATATTTGTTCTTTGTAATTGTGCAAGAAAAGTTTTGTATGTGAAAGAGGTGGGATTCCAGATATACTGACTAGTACACTTAGCTGAGGGAAGTCTTTGGCTTGTGTGACCTTCAGATAAAAGCAGAAAATTTCTTAGTGGTTCATTTTAATTCAGCTTAAACAGATTGCAACCCTAATTATTTATCTGCAAATTTCTGCTTGCCCCGAATGATTGGCAGAAATGTAGTAGCAATAATAATAATAATAATAATAATAATAATAATAATAATAATAATAATAATAATAATAATAATAATAATAATAATAATAATAATAATAATAATAATAATAATATCTGTACTAAAAAAGACTAGCCCACACATTATAATGTTACTAGTTTTTAGTTATTAGTGCAGAACCATGTCAAATGTTACTGTCATCAATCTTTGTGGGGTTTTTACTCAGATCATATAACAGACATTATTTTAAAAAGGGAGTATTTCTTTTCACGTTTCTGTGCATATATAGAGCTAACATTCCTTGCATCATAATGGAACTTCTCCTTGGGAAAGCTCACAGCTTTGGGGTTTTGTATCTTGTCCTCTTTTTACTCTCTCATTTTAGCCTGTATGAGATAAGGGAGCCTTTTACCAACAGCTCAATACTGAGTTCAGCATTGATCAGTACACTTTCAGATACTTTTCTGAGCTTGCAGAGGATGCTTATCAGTCTTTACTCCTGTGGTATTTATAATCAAACACTACAGATAGTCGAAAGTTTACATTTATAATTCACTGTGTTTTTCCCTGATACGATCTCTTGCTCCAGATTCCTAAAATCTTCCTAACCTTTCTTTAATTCATTTACTAAAATTAATTCCTAAATTTCCAATATTTTTCATGTCTGTAGTGGGCTGGACATTGCAAATAAAATACACTGGCAAGGCTGCCCTCTGATTCAATCACATGCCAATCCTTGTGTCATTAAAAAAGATACATATTAATTTATCCTATTTCTTTGTAGAGTTTTAAGCTTACACTTGAAGCTTCTGTGACATTTATCTTAGTAACACAGGGATATAACAAAATGTTGAGAATTAGAAAAATGCTGACACAGAAAGCAACTAGAAGGAATTTTGCACATCTATTTTGCACACCCTCCAAAAGGTTGTGGTTTCTCTTTTTCACTGCTTTGGCACATGCTTGGTAATTAAAAGGATATTGCTTCCAGAAAGGGTGAGTAAATGGAAACTCCAGCTGCAAGGGACAAGAAAGAAGAACATATTTGATATTGCTACAGACCATCGAGCAAAAATCACAAAGCAATCTGGTAAAGAGAGACAGAAGACTTCTGTTTCTTTTTCTGAAAAATGTAACAGGCATTTACCCAATGTCCTTTATTGTTTCTTGAGATTTGGCCAGCCAGCTTGAGATAACCACAAACAAGAACCAAATTGTTCATTACAACTTTGCATAAAACCTTATTTTATCTTTGCATTATACACTACAGATACAAATAATGGAGCTGGTTTGGCTATGTGGAACTGCAATCCTATCGACCTTAGAGGAATGTTCTATCTTCAAAATACATCAAAACTGCATACAGATGTTAGCAACAGTACCTTCTTTCAAATCAAGAAGGACAAAATAGATACACCATTATCTGAACATCAAGTGCTGGTTGCTATAAGGTGATAAACACCTCCTAAACAATGGTACATCAGCTACTATTAAATGATTGAGAATTAAAGACACTGGAGACCATAAAACATGGCACATTTCTCCTGGTGATGGTACTAAAAAGACAACAAAAAGTTCAAATTTAAAACAACATGTAATGCCAAAAACTATGAAATAGTATAGTATATAATTCTATAAAATATTTATTATGGCTGTCAAAATGCTTTGAAAAAGAATTATTGTTTATAAAGTATTTCCATAGTATCTGTAATGAGGTTCTCAGTAAATAATTTGAAATACCATAACAGCCTTCTTCAGGTATTCAAATTGGCTTGAAATTATGTATGAAGTTTGCATATGCTTCCATCTGAAAATATGTAATGACTGAGAAAGTGGCAATGGGGACTCTGGAGTTGCATATTCCTTTTCTAGCCCAGCTATGCTACTGCTCATATGCCTACAAGCAAATTACTAACCTTTCTGACCTAAAGTCTTCATTGAACATCTAACTAAAGGTCATGTTGCGAGTAAACTTGCACTGCCTCTGGAGAGCCTCAGTCTCTCAGTCTCAGCTTTGCTAAACAAATGCAAAGCATTGCATACTTTCTTCCATATAATTCTAAAATATGTGAATTACTTTGCAGGCATACTAGGGTGTTTTTTGTTTGTTTTGTTGTTTTTTGTTTGGTTGGTTTGTTTGTTTTTTCCCCTTGAGACATCAAGTGGGTTAGTGGAAGTAGGTGTATACATCTGGGCATAAAATGTCAAAATGTATTGCTTCACATTAATAATTTTTTTAATTACTAGCAAGCTGATCCCAGGTATTACTGTCAGTAATTCTCTGATAGGCTTTAAATTTACTGGGGAAAACAGAAATGTGTTAGTTATAATTTCAGCTATGTCCACGCTGATTGTGCAGCACTGCCACAGAGGAGAAATGGGACTGCATTGCTAATGAGGGAGATAAGTTCTCAGCAATTACAGGAATACTATTCTAAATATCTGAACTATCAATCATGAGTGAAAGAAAACTGATGCCTTGATGGTACAGAAGAATTTACAGAACTGTGGAAGAACTATGGAATCCTTACAACTTTTGGAAACAAAATCATTAATAATGCACAGATCAATTTCTGGTCCTCCTCTGTGCTCAATCAGCAGTATCATAGGAGATGAGGATTGGGAAAGAGAGAAACCAATAGCTGACACTTGATTTCTTAAGATATAATTTAATGTCTTCTTTCAAGTTAAGACAACAGTAGAGTGGTCTGAGCTGCTCAACAGGAGAAACTATCGAACAAAAAGCAGCAGCAAGCACAGAACAGAAGTGAAGGGGAAAGTCAGGAAAAAAAAGATTAATATGAAGAAAAGGGGCACAAGTTGCAAAGGACAGAGAGGGATATTTCTTATTAAGTATTCCAAAGTATGTAACTTTTTAAACCATTAACTTTTGGCAATAAGCAATGGATTAGCATTCTGTTTAAATGAAATTAAGGCAAATTTGTGGAAGACAATTTTTGGTGTTATGACCTATAGTCAGCAAACTAGACTTTAGAAATGAATGCTTTGCATGCATGTGCAGTAAGTACTTCCTAAATTATAAATACTAAGAAATAAACGAGCATTCCTGCTAAAGACATGGATTTGTCATCCTAGGTCTCTTTAAGAAATACATAATGTTGAAGACTGGCTAGGTTTTTTTCCCTTGTGATATTTCAATTAAACGTTTGGTGGTCTTCAATGTTTATTTCCACATTTCAGTTGTATCTAAATAAATCTCCTGGATATATTAATATTTCCTTTTGCAATGAAACAATCCAGTACTAGTTCAACTTAAATTTACTGGGGCTATTTGAAGCCTTTATTTTGGTTTAGCAGAAATGTTTGCCAGTTTTTTTATTACACATCTGAGAATGCTCAGCAGACTAGCTGAGAGTCGTAATTCTCTAGCGCTGTTTGCTAGTTTTCTCCGCTTGTAGAAAAATCATCCCAAAATAGCAGGCAGTTCTGCCTACGTCTCAGTCACTTTATTGAGAGATGAATGGTTGGAAAAGAAGTAGAAAATCAGGTTCTGCATCTTCACTTTAAAAAGGGTTAATTAGCCTGAAGTCTTAGATAACTTGTAATTGTTATGGTATTAGTATCCCTATCAGCCAACTCTTCTTTTGCTCCTTTCTCGTCAACATTCTTCATTACACATTCTTCCTGAGTGTGTTCAAATCAATCTTCTAGTTTAATCATCATAAGCCAGAAGTGAGGCTGATTGCGGATGTTGATTCCAAGATCCTAGGTTACAAGAACCTGTCTTTCTTGTCGCTGAAGAGTGATTGCAACCATCTGGAAACGACTGGAAACTGGAGCAGGCGGCTTGCCGTCCTGGAACCCATGCTGCCAGAAGGGGGACCCTGCGGCACATCCTTGAGTGGAAGACAGACGTATCAACCACATGAGTCTACAGGAGTTGAAAGTCAAAGGTATCAACTCTTGAGGCCCGCACTTTGTTTTCTTTGATTTTGATGTCACTTCAGACGAGTTCCAGACTTCCAGCTGAGAATAGAAACATGTTCACACAGCTATTGGGCACAAATAATTAAAAAAAAAAAAAAAATCAATATTAAAGACAGGTGTCAGATTAATGGAGGATTAACCCTTTTTAAGACCTTGAAAATTACACATTATTACATGTTGCAGAGTGAGAAGCAGGCTTCTTCTGCTTTGTGCTATCTAGCTTAGTCCTCCTATTGATGTTGCGGGTTGAAGCTCCTTAGCTTTACAGTTTAATGATTACTGACCAAATATTTCAGAAACTTGTTGCAAAGCTGCTGCATTTTAACGTAACACCCCTGATGACACGAATCTTTAGGCATGCATGGCTTTAAAGATGTGTCCCGCCCCCCTTTTACATTATAGCGCACCAGTGACACTCGGACAGACACAGCCTCGCATCACTTTGTGTGACATCCCCGTGCTCCGGCAGCATCGGGGGGCTTCGGAGAGCCGCCCCCTTACGATTCCCGGCTACACGGCTCTGGAAAGCCCTCAGTGAGCAAACACTCCCCAAACTGGGGCCGAGGCGAGCATTAATAGCGCTGCTGCTGTCACCGCACAGGAGTATCGCTGTTGCAGACTCTACAGACCGAGCCGAGCACCAGCTGCGGGGCAACGACCCGCAGCCGCAGTCCCGGAGCGATCCCGCCGGGCTATCCCGGGGGAGGGCCGTCCCAGCCGCCGCCTACATCGCCCAGAAGCGCCGCGGCCCGCGGGAAGTGCCGCCNGCTGGACCGGGCCGGGCCGGGCCGGGGGCTCGGGTGCGGTGCGGGGGCTCGGGGGACGCGGCCGCCCCTGCCCCGCACACTGAGACGCTTCTCTCCCCGCAGGTGCGGCCATGGCGGACTCCACGCAGAACGGGCCGATGCCTGGCGGGGCCGGCGGCGGGGCCGTGGTAAGCAGCGCCCGGGCCGCGGGGGTTCTGCAGCGCCGGGGGCACCGCTGCGGGGCGAGGCAGCTCTCGCCCTGCGGCCGGGGGAGTGCGACCGGGCTGCTGCCACTGCAGCCCCTGCAAGTACCGCGATCGAAAGTAATTCAGGGCCAGCAGCGTCCGTATTTCATAGAATCACAGAACGTGCTGAATTGGAAGGGACCCATCGGGATCGTCGAGTCCAGCCCTGCACAGGAAAGCCCAAGGGGCACACCATGTGCCTGAGAGTGTTGTCCAAATGCATCTTGAACTCTGTCAGGCTTGGTGCTGTGAACACTTTCTGGGGAGCCTTTCCAGTGCCCAGCCACCCTCTGAGTGAAAGGCCTTTTCCTGATATCCAACCCAATCTTCCCCTGACTCAGATTCATGCCGTGTATGTGGTTATATTATGCAAGTAAGACTTTCGATCGTGATATGATGATGCTTGCAGGTTCATTAGGTTAGTGTCTGGTCATTTCTATTGAGAGGTGCTAGGAATATAGAGGAAAAGAGGAATTCTCAAAAGCTGATTCAAATTCTGAAAAAGAATTTGAACTCTTTTAGTTGCAAGGAAACAAGTGTTTGAGGCATGTAAGAGCCAAGAATATGCTGTGTTTCATTACGACCTTTCTGGTACTGGGGTTATATTAGGATTGAGGAGGCCTGAGGTTAAGGAAAGCTCAACAACAAGAGAGGAGCAAGATTACTGTAAAAAGCTTTTGCTTTTTTGAGGCCAAGAATATGTAGGCCAAAATGATGCCACTTTCCTTGTAATTATAAGCATGCAATTATGCTAACTTTACCTGGCCCTTTATTTCTTTTTCCCCCTCGCTGAGAATTATGGAGATTCAGCCCAAGGGCTGTGCAGGGTATTCTAAAAGGAACCTTGAAGCAGTGGATGCAAAACTCAGTCAGGTCTAGAGACCTTATGTGGTAATATTTGTGAAGCTGGCTTAATGAGATCAATTTGGGTAGAAAGACTACTTTCCCAGAAGTTCTCATCACTGTATTTGGTTGTAGTGTACAAAGGAGCCTCTTCGTTCTGAGGAAGCAGAGCTGGTTTTGATCTGACTAGTAGCATCACATGAGTCAGATATCACAGAACAAAAAACTTTCTGCTTCAAGCTATAATTTGCTTATATTCAAGGCTGGAAAAAGACTTGCAATTTAATATAGCAGGGAAGAATGCTTATTGTATGTAAATATTAATAAAAATATTTGTTTTTTCTTTTCCAATGTAGCAATTTCTGATGGCTAACAAGTTGGATACAGCAATGTGGATTTCCCGCTTGTTCACAGTTTACTGCTCAGCTTTATTTGTCCTGCCTCTCCTAGGGTACGTACTGTAATATTATAAAGTAACACTAAAAATTTACAAAGGAACTAGACTCTCTTTGCATAGAATTATTGTTCATGTAAAAGTAGATTGCTGTTATTCAGCTTACTTGGATGCTTTTTTGTCAGAATAGCTTACAGATTTTAGATTATTTTAAAACACTTCTAGTTGTGCTTGGAAAATTAGTTGAGTGACTGTAAAGTAATGGTAAATGCATGTTTTGTGTGTAGTTATGATGTAACATATTGAGTTGTTTTACTTTAGTCACTTGCCATGAGTGTTAACAGTGTTTGAGTTGTATTTTGGAAATAGTGCTTATGTATGATAATAGGAATACTTCAGGTACTGTGCAACTGTGATGCAATTCTCAAGGGTGGAAGACTTCTGAGCTTCGTTCATATGGTAACGTCTCCTCTGATGATTTGCAGGTTGCATGAAGCAGCAAGCTTTTATCAGCGTGCCTTGCTGGCAAATGCTTTTACTAGTGCCCTCCGACTGCATCAAAGGCTACCGCACTTTCAGCTTAGCAGGGCATTTCTGGCCCAGGCTTTGCTGGAGGACAGCTGCCACTATCTGTTGTACTCCCTTATCTTTGTGAATTCCTACCCTGTTACAAGTATCCTTTACTTGTGTCATCCTGGTAATGTTTTTAAATACACTAAAAACTTGATTCTTTTCATCACCTGTGCAATGATTTGTGAAACTAGTTTGAACTAATTTGATATGGTTGCTATTCATAGAGCATACTTCATGTAAAATATGAGGGGCTTATGTTGATTGATCCATAATTAGCTTATAATTAGAACACTGCAGTGTCTGGCTACTTAGATTTTCTTTTTCCTGAAACTGCAGTTTGGTGGATTTTATGACCAACCTCAAGTGGTACTTGGAGAAGTTCATAATTTTCATTTTTTGTTAGTACAGAGTTTTTATATGACTTCTCACTGTAGCAGGACATGTATCATGTAGATAGATGATTATTCAATGGTAGCTTTCTCAGATAAGTTATTAAACCCATAAAGTCTGCAAAAAATACTTACTCCTGTGGCTTGTCAAAGGTGATGTGTAAGACCTGACTTTTCTTTATGCCACACTATGTACACTTGATGTCCTACTCTTAAAATCTCTCTGACAGGGGAATGTCTATGTTCTTGCTCTGTGGAATCAAAACGGCTGGCACCTGCATGTTCTTTGGTAAAGACATTAATCTCATAGCACTTTTATTAAAAAATATGACTATATGTTTTTAATAGATTTTAAGTAGTAATCTCACATGTATCTTCTGTGCAGAAAGAACGCATTTCAGGAGAAATGCATTGGTGTGTTGTGGTGTATGTTATACTGTTACATACTTGCAGATACCCGTATTTTGAAGTTAATAAAAATGCATAGCGTATAGGTGTAAGAGGGAAACAGAAGAGCTATAAATATAGATATTAGGCTTATACATATCTTCATCCAGTATTGGTCATTTCAGCCAACCTCTTGCAAAGAGCCGTCAAGCTATGACTTGTGTAGTATAATATCAAGGAGAAATGAAGCACTTGTGCAGTGTATTATTTTCCTTATCGCTTGTTTCAGTGAGTATTTTTCCAGTTCTGCTGTTCTCTTTGCTTCATGCTGCCACATACACCAAGAAGGTTCTTGATGTAAGTATGATATGATGTATGTTATGATTAATAATGTTAGTACTCTTGGGGTTTATAAACAGGTTTAAGTTGCAGCTGTGGTTTGGTTTCCTTTGGCTGCCCTGGAGGAATTAGAGTGAAATTGTATGAAATCTCAGCACAGAGAATCTGAGAAGACTTTTTTGAGTTCTTGTGGTTTGTTTTTATTTTTTTCCCCTTCTGTAATGACTCGATATGTTGGAGTTGACACTAATTATTTTTCTTCAAATGTTTTTCTTTGAAGGAAACAAAAGCTGTGTAACAGTTAAGGTGAAACAAAAGATATGCCTTTTTCTAACTAAACCATAGCCTGTGAATTTTCTATTTCAGTAGTAAGGTAACAAACTACAGGGTGAGATTAGCAAGCAAAATACCTGCCAGTTGGACTTGCTGCTCAATGCACTACCTTGTACAGCTTAATGTAACTTCAATCTTTGATGTTCCTAACTGGGCTATCTTGCTACCATGGGCATTTCCACCTAGTGGACAGAATAAGGCTTGTGGCCAACCTAAAATGGGTTCATGAGGGAATTGCAACACCTGATGTTTTTAATGGAATTCTATGTAAATTATGGAGTTCCAAGCCTAGACTTTTCTTTGGGATAACAATCTCAATACCAGGAAAGTCTTAAAATGCTGAAATGGGTTGTAAATGACAATTGTTTATATTTTGATTTCTCTGTGCTAGTGAAGACAGGTGTAACTTGTATGTTTTCTGTAAATTATTTCTTCTTCTTTCAAGGCCCGAAGGTCACATAGTTTGCCCTTTCTAAGAAATCTCTTAGAGAAACTGAATGGTAATCAACAGAATATTCTAAAATTCATTGCCTGCAATGAAATTTTCCTCATGCCAGCTACAGTTTTTATGCTCTTCAGGTAAGAATTACTGTAATTTTTGAGATAACTAGAAACTTGCTACACAAGATTACTTTTTGCAAGTGAGTTCTCTGTGGATTGTGGTGCTCCACTTATATGGTTTTGGCTGACCAAGGCTTGAATTTCAAGTAAAATTTATTTGATTCCTAGACTTCTCAAGTTGGTGCATCATGACATGAAAAAACGTTCACTATAACTGGGCACCAAAAAAACCTTTCCTTTCATAGCATGGGTGACATTGCTGAGTCACATTGAAGGTTTTCATGCTTGCAGCTTGCATTTGCCTGCATTTCTGTCAATACATTGATCAGTAAGTTTAATTTTGGTTGGTTTAATAGAACATTAAGATCTTCAGCTTCACTGAAAGTTAGCTCTTAATTTTGACAATTATATTCCAGAAATTTAAGTGGTATGAAGTTTCATTATGCAAAAAGTGTGCAAGCAGGAGTAGGTTGTATTCTCTGCTGTGTTCTTCCGAGGAGTGGCCCATGTGGAGTTTTTGTATTCTGTTTGGCTTTGCCTGCTGTGCAACCTGTTGAATTAATTTAAGGGATGTTGAGCGTGTGCGTGTTGGAATACTAGTGAAGTTGTAAAGGCATAATGACCTGCCAGTCATTGAAGTTTGGGTCAGTGCCTTTCAATATTTGGAGGGGGAATATGCCCTTTATTCTATACAGGTTATAGCATAGTGAGAGCATTTGTCTTGAGTGGTCTCACAGGTAGTGGAAGGGAGGCTTTTATCTTCTTGAAAGTTGATAGAATGCATAATTTGTCTTTATCTTTTGATATGCCAGCTTCAGTGCTTTAGGCCTCAAGGATTCCATTTCATTTAAGACCACTTACCAACTGGCAGATACAGTCTGTATCCAGTATCTGAAACTTTCAAGTGCTTTGAACTTCTCTTTAGGATAACCTTCTCCTCCCTCTTCTCTGTGGAGAATGTACTGTGTGAAATGTTGCTACTTTATACAGCATCTAGTAGACACTGAAGCTTATGCTTCAGTGCCAAATTAAAATCATATAATGGTTAAATGCAGCTATTGTGACTTTTTTTTCTGTAAATTGTTTTAGCATATTAAGTTGCTTGTAAATAGTGTACAGGTTGAAGATTTCCTCTTTCTTCCCTCCTGTAGTTCACTTTCCCTTTAACTTTATATTTTTTTCTTATGGATAAAGGTATTGATCATACTGGAAGGAGTTCTACTTGCTGGAAGTGTCATGTTCAACTTCAGACAGAACTTTTAATTATTGTGTTAGTTAAAGTAGCTTAAGTCAGTAAAATTAAATTTAGGGCATTTCTGTGCTTTGCTGTGTATATGGTTTGTATGCTAGGCTTTCACTACGTTATAGCACTGTCGTGAAACAGCAGCTTTGTAAAATATCGAAACCTAATTTCACTATAACTGAAATAACTGGGCATCAGCTCTGCATGTCTCAATAAATCTATAATTGCCCCAGTGTGTTCTGACAAATTTTGCAAAAGATACTGGAAATATGGTTCAGATATTCAAAGTGCTGCAATTAGAGTGAAAACAACTCACTGTAATTGAACTACTTATGTCAGTCAGTTTCCATGCCTGACCAGAAAACTTTTTCTTGATACTGAATATGTGTCCACAATCATTTCTGTGATTCTTTATGTGCTACCAGAAATGGGACATTTGAAAATAACTTAATAAATATAAAATCAGTACAAGAATAGCACTTGAGCAGTTTTATTCTATAATGTAAGTTCCTGCATTTGTAAGTGTATGGTTATATACCTTTTCTTGTCAGATCTAGGTTTTCTGAACCAGTGTGGCCCAAATCTAGCTCTTGAGCCCAAGTAGTTTGCTTGCTTTTGTTAGGAAAATTCCTGATTTTGGTGGGGGCTTTGGGGGAGCAATTTTGGTGGGTCTTGTTTGTTTGTTTTTGTCACTTCTAAGGTCTACTGAACTATTCTCTTTCAGTGGACAAGGGAGTCTGCTCCAGCCATTCATTTACTATAGGTTTCTTACATTGCGCTACTCTTCTCGGCGAAATCCGTACTGTCGGTAAGTTCTGAATTGATTTTGGAAGTTAGTGGGTAACTGCGTAGTGCTTAGGCATTCAGAAACTTTTCATTCTAAAATGAATGCATAACATAGTACTAAATCTGCAAATGGGAATTTTAGAATGTGAAAACCACCTAAATGCTAAATAAAACTCTGGCTGGTTCAAGGTTACATACATTTCACTAATCAGAAATGCAGCACCATTCTTGAATGGGAGCTTTCACGACATGCTTGTGTAATCAAAACTAGACTCTGGGAGAAGAAAGTCTTATCAGAAAGATATCCTTATCTTTAGATTTCTAGGTGTATCTAGGCTAAGTCTGTATATGAATAGGCACCTAAGAACTTGTGTAATATTGATAGAAAAAATATCTGTGGATTATCTTAAAACATGCTCATTACCTGCTTTAGTTAAATTCACAAATCAGGTTAATCATATTTGAAATAGAAGGTCAATGATTTTGAAAGCTGATCAGGCCAATATTGCTGTAGACTTTGAAACCATAAGTATTTCTATGAGGATTTCCTTTGATCAGTGTTCTTATGACAAGCATTGCATAGTGTAAGATTTTTGTGACCATACTTTCCAGTTTAATTATTACTTGATTAGAAAATGGTTTGCTGAAGTGCCAAGGAAGTGACTTTGGCTGCCCTGAAAGACAGGTCTGAGAATCATAAGCTTAATCACCTCCTATTCCCTACTATTTTGTAAGAAACCAGTTGTTCCATGCTGGTACATGTATTTATCTTTTTTAACAGCAACAGCAAAATCTATGAAGTTCTTCTACTACTGTGGTGTCTAAAAATAATCTAAGCTGTGCAATACAAAAACTGACTTTCAATAGAACTAGTTTATCCAAGATGTTTTGCTGGCGTTTTTGTAGTTTTAAGAGAAACTGGTGAGCTTGGTTGTATTTTTAATATCTATCTTCTAATGGTTGCTTCTAGAGTGCAGGGTTATTGCATATTGGCAAGAAGTAGCACACAATTGCCTTTCAATTTCTTACACTCTTTGTGATAACATTCTTTCTTTTTTTATTTTTTAGTTTTGTATGGTGTCTTTTTATTTGTTTGGTTTTTTTTCCTTTAAGGTAGAATTTTTCTGCTGTCTGTAGTTCAGCAGCTTCCAGCTGAGGATGTATATAAAATTAAAATGTTCATGTTTAAAAGCCAAGAATTCTGAAGCTTTTGCAAGATACTGACTGAATTGGTCCAAAGACCTTGTTAACTAGAGTGTATGTGTCATAGTAAGAAAAGAAGTGAATGAAAAAGGATAGATCTAGATAATACTTCTGATAAATGCTGTAGGATTTTAAAACTCTTTAAATCTGATTTTTCAGGACTCTCTTCACCGAGCTCAGGATTGTTGTTGAACACTTAATAATGAAGCCCACATGCCCTATTTTTGTAAGAAGACTATGCCTCAGGAGCATTTCCTTTATAAGCAGATTGGCACCAACTATTGCATAGCCAAATTTCAGGCACTCGTGTTTTGTGAACATTATGAGCAGCTGGCACTTCTGCTGATGATTAGAAATTTCTGGTTTTACACTGATCTCACTCCAGGCTGTATAAAAATATGTATGTGCTTTTCTTGGAGATAATATGAAATTTAGCATATCAAATGCAAATAATGGAAACTTAAAATTACTGTACTGTGTTGTTAATTGGTGAAAAACAAATAGCTGCATCCTATCTAAAACATGACCAGTCATACAAGTTGGGTTTTGGTTTTTTTTAAAGAATGAAGGATTGTTTGAGATTGATTAAAACTATTAGAAGTCTGTGCTCACTTGGTTTATCTTAGTTGGAATTCTAGCTACTGTAGGGTGTCTCCAGTGGATAGCAGTTGGTACACATCTATGCAGTACACTTTGGACATTATTCTTTTGCTTACAAAATGTACCTGTAGAACTTTGAAAAATTTACCTTACTCAATGTAGAAATATGGCCCACTTTGAAGTTAACACAAGGGATTAAAATCTATCAAGCTGACATAGATAATGCCTTTTTTGAAGGAGAGGCTATTTTTATTAATACTACTCAAAAAGAACTCTTTTCTAAGTAAAACTTGTGTAAGACTTGTGACAGTCTTACATTACACCATTGGAAGAAATACCAAGACTGATTCAGAAAACTCTGCAGTTTTCTTTTAGTAACAAGATGTTTTACCAAGCGAAACTGCTGACCTGCAGGCTTTTCAGCCAAAGATACAATTCTTAAACTTTTAACAATGTCTCAAATGAACTACTCGATGTAAATTAAGTAACCTTTGCAGACTCTGCAGATTTGTTTTTGTGGCCACAAAAATTTGAGATTGTAGTAATTCAAGCATGTTAGCTTTTTAGAAAATTAATCTGTAGCTAGCTCTATATAAATTGTTATTCCAGTTTCTGTGGCTCTCATTGTAATGGGAAATTTGCATAGAGGGTTGCACCTGTTTAGACAGCTTCTGAAACAAGTGAGTGTAGGATTTCTTGGCATCCATCTGATGACTGATCTGAAGCCAGTGTCATGACCACAGAAATGAATATTAAATTGAGTGCTGATTATGTATTCACCCAGCAGTGAAAGGTAGGTTGTGGAAAAATAATATTATCTGTATGAAAATAACTTTACAAATAAAAGGCAAAACATTTGCCTAACCTTCTGTAGTTAATGGTAGTATCCTAATTGCATAAAATTAAAGGAGTTTCATTGGCCTTTTGTAAACTTCTGTAGCACTGAACTGAACTATTCTTCCGTGGTCAGAGAAATCTTATGTGAAACTCTTTCAAAAACAGTCTTGAAGCAAAGCATTTTCCTGTAACTATTGAGTTATCTTGTTTGTGATATGGATATCATTCAGACTTTTCTGTTGTATTAGTTGTTAGATCAGAGCCATGTATTTAAACTTACTTCATTTTTTTGCTCAACCTCTTGGTATTGATGAACCACTTAGTAATTGAATATGATATTCTTTGACCTCTTGTCTTGCTCTCTGAACATGATTAGCTATTTATAGAACCACTTGCACACTGCAGAAGCAACTGCATGCAGTAATGCTCTACAGCTGCTAAAAACTTGCAATGAGATTCACTATATGTATATCCTGTAATTTGAGGATTTTATAAAAACTAAAATTTCTACTGCAATAAAAGGACTGTTAAATGTAACTTTCTAGGCTCTTCAATCTTATTTTCTCTCTAACAGAACATACTGATGCTTGAACCTGGAAGTTGAGCAGAATGCTGTCCTGTGTGTATGTGTGCATGTTCTTATATTCCCACTGCTGCTTCTGAATTGAAATATAATGTCTTGTGCATTTCTAGATTATCTTATAGGGAATTTTTGCCTTCTAAAGTGCAAAAAGTTGACCAAAAATAAGTATTGCAACAATGGTATCTAATCAGTGAAAAAAATCCACATCCACTTATTACCATTGCAGTTCCTTAGCATGGTTCTAGACCCTCTTTCATGGTACACAGTGTGTTCCTTGAGTGGTGACATCAGACTCTTTTCAGCTTTTTGCACCATCGTGATTTAAAAATTAAATTAGTCATTTATGTTGCTCACCATGCTGTGAGTGGAAGGCAAATAAATCTGTAATTAATGCAAGCAAAATAATATATTACTTCTGAGCAAATTTTTGTGGTCTGACTGCAGTTATGGGTGCAGTCTACTGTTCCTTAATTGTATGATGTTACTAAATTAGAGACAAGGCTAAACTGGATCTGATATATTGCAGCTGTAACTGAAGGATGCTGTCTTGAGATCCAACTCTAGTAATGGGTGAGAAAGATTAAAAGTAGTAAGTGAATGACAGTGCAGTGAGTTGAAAGTTGGAAGGCAGCACCAAGAAATAGAACTTAAATGTGGATACTGAATTTCTTTTTAACTCTTTCTAATAAGTCTTAAAAATGGACCAAGAGGAGGAAGAAGTTTCATAAATGGGATTTGATTTGATTTGGCTAGTATGTTCTTGGCTTTGCAAGAAGTTGCTTGACAACTGAGTAACTTGTGCCCTGGCAAAACTTAACTTCTCTGATGTGCCAAGAAAACATGGAGCAATGTTGTAAGTATAATGTTCAAACCAAATAAATAGGGCAGCTGATCTGTACTCTGCATCATCTTTGATTTTTACTGCAGCCTTTTGGCCCCTTAAGTGATAACACCAAGCTTCCTCAATGCTGGCAAAAATATTCTGTCCTTGTGCCTGCTTCCTTACCATGGTTTGTGACTGTTTCTATACTAATGATTAAATTATGTGTGGAATGCTGGTTGTATCCTGATAGCTTGAGGTTTTTCTGGTGAAGAGAGCTGTTTATTCATGCTGCTGTGCTGTCAACAGCTAGATGTGATGCAAAGGCTGTGACAGAAATCTGTGATTGTACAGAAAATTTCGCATATTCCTGTCAACCCCAAACGTGAAGCAGAAGAGTTTTTGTCTTACTGAAAGGTTACCTGCCTAATGTTAAGTGACTGTTTCTGCTGGTATAAATCACACTGGTCATTGCTTTTTGTCATCTCAGTGTTGCATAGATTCTGTGGGCAGATCCACCCGGCACCCTGCTCAAGCAAGTAGAAGTGATGTTCCAGTGTAACAGTTTCTGTTGTCACTTATATTTAAATAAAGTATCAGAAGCCATTGAGACATACAACATAACTCACCAATACATTCATCCTTTCCTTTTTTCCCTTTTATTTAATTGTATACATTTATTGTGACTTCTGTGCTGTCAGTTTTATGTTTTGCTCCCTTCTCTGATGGTGCTTAGGGGGAGCAATTATCTGTTAGTATTTTAAGTTGCATATTTTAAGGATTAAAAAAAAAATTATAAACATGAGCCACTCTTTCTTCCAACAGTTTTTGAGCTGTTAATTATATATGTTATAGTACTGTCCAAACAAATAACGTGTCTGGTTATTATGTGCAGTCTGTGTTAGACTGTTTTGTCATTAGGCGCCTGTACTGCAATATTCACTGTGCAGATCCCATATTTATTAAGGAACTATAGTTCTTGTCCATTTTACAGACAGGAGTGGAGACATGGAAGGAAAGAGCACTTGCCTGAGGGGATGTAAGAGCTCTGGAAGAGCAGGACATAGAACAAAGAGAGTTGGAGAAGTGCCCAGAGGGAACTCTGACTTGTTTGTATACCACATATGACTTGCTGGTCCTGCTCCCAGAATTATACTAACTGTGGGCTTAAATACTTGAAAAAGCACTGTGCTTTACAGTGCTGAGATTAAGTGTAGAAAAGACAGAGCTAGACAGAATGCTGGTTTAAAGTATCAAAAAGTGATTTCCATGTGCAAGAACTAGGTATGGTCCCTTCTGTCATGATCTTTCTGTTGATGAAAAATAATGCAACAGAATAGGACTGCAAGCACTTAATGTGCTTGATGGTAGTAGGGTTTGCTAATCTGTTTTAATTGTCTACAATTTTTGATTGCTACAGTGCATATTTGTGGTTAATATGTATACTGAAATTGATTAGTGTACCCCTGTATTGTAACTTTTATTGTCCTGTAATCTTCTTAAAGTTACAGGAACAGTCAGGCCTTGCTGTTTTAAGTTGTCTTTTAAGGACAGAACCTCAAGCAATCCTTATTTCAAAGATACATTATCAGTATGAATAATGTAGTAGAATTTAATCTGAAATGTGGATTCAAAAATCTTTCTCATAAAATGTCAAGATTACTTACTAACTTCTCTGCAGAAGCTAGCTCTGTGATAATGGCAGATGTTGGGCAGGTAAGAGAGTTATTGCTTAGTTCTGTGCCATCCAGATGGTATAAACTTTTAAAATTAATTGAAAAATTCATCTTTTACTTGTATTCAAGGACTGAGGCACAAAATGCTAATGTAAGAGCTCAGAGGGGAAATACAGTTCTCCTGCATATTTGAGAAAATGTGAAGCCCTTTCAAGAAAATCTAATAAACATAATAATCGCAGGCTGCTGACACTAAGGAAAAAGCACCTCATTCGCTCTTTCTTTTATGCAGTGATTTACTGGTCCCTACTGATTTTCAAATTGGATCACTACAGTAAATTATCCATACCAGTACCTGTGAAAGAAAGCACTGGGATCCATATTTGTTGAGTGCTGTGCTTAAATCAGCAAGAATGATAAATTTGATGGTACAAAATTGGAAATATCAAGGGTTTTTCTCAGCGAATGAGCAAGTATCTCCATTTGTAATTTATTGTGACCCTTTTTCACTGTATGTGTTTTGTATGTCAAATATTTATTTTGAAACAAATTGTTTTCTGTATTGATATGGGTATGTTTTGTTCTTGAATGAAATTGTATATTTTTTGGTGGATTTTGAGTATTATCAGTGTTGCAAAACATAACTTGTTTAAGTTCAAATCTCTGAGTGAATTTTTACTGACCAAAAGATTTCTATGTTAAATGTTCCATGTGTGTGTTTGGTGTCTGGTTTGGAGTTTTGTGTGTGTGTTTAGAATAGCGCAGAATGCAGTGAGCTGTTGCGGCACCTCATTTGCTTTTTGTAGAGGAACAGGAAGATGAAGGTGTATGTCAAAACAAAGAAAAAGCTGATCCCTGCCTTTAAGGCATTGGAATTATTCTGCTTTACACATGGCATAGTGAATTGCAAGTTCTGTGGAAAAAAATCTGCCTATGTGCCCAGTTTACTGCCATATTTTCAGTGCGGGTGTTAATAAAGAAAGCTGTACACCTGTGTTTTGGCAGGAGTCCTATTCTTTTAATTTTAAAATAGGTTATTTTGTGACTGTGAGTACATTCCCCTACCTAAGTAATTTCCACTGCTGAACTGCAAATGCGTTGGATGGTAATAATTTGCTTTGTAATTTGTAGGCAAAATTGTGAACTAGTGTTGTTAATAATGTGACCCAATGTTACTCTCTTCTTGTGGACTAGGCTTACTCATTTGTGATGGCACATTTAATAGCTGACTTCTGTTCAACCCCAGTGCAAACAAGCTGGGCTTTATTCTACCACAGCTAGCTACTACCATACAGCTGTGGTTTTGTAAAAGCAGTAGTGTGGATTGTATTTTCAAGAGCCATGAAAGACTTTACTCTTATTTTAAAATAATGAGTTCATCTATATCACAGTTTCCATGTATTGTGACTATGGTATCTTGCTTGTGACGTGAGTGAAGTTCTGCAACAGTCCAGACTTCTGTTGGAGGTGAAGAAACTAGTTTCCTTGAACAAGTGCAGATTATGTTATTTTAATTTGCTGTATGTGTTCCTATGAGTATTCACTCATGATACTTTGTCAGTGTGAAGAGGAAGGGTATGTTAGATGAAGATGGTGCATCAGTTAGTTGAGATATTTCACAGGAAAATTAAGATGAAAATCAGAAATTAAAAAAGGCATAGGGCTAGATTATCTGCAAGGGCTAAAGCAATGTCAACTATAGTTTTCACAAAGGTAGAAATGCAACTGAAAGAGAAGGAAGAAGAATGAGGAGAAAAATAATGAGAGCCTAGAAAAATTCAGATCTGTGATAAAAAGAGGTGTGGAAATCCTACTGGACATTCGGCTGCTTTCACAAACCCCAATTCACCATTCATGGTTTCATGCCATCAGTATCCTCTGGTTAGTACTTAAGTTTTCAAGCTGTAAATTATTTCTAATTTATTCTCCATTAAAATACCATTGAAATAGCACATTTAGGTGCTGCTCCATTGTACACAAGCTGACTGGCTAATCTTGGTTTACCTAAAATAAAAAACAGCTGCAATGGAATTATGTGTTCTTTATTATGTTTGAAGCTGCCACAAAAAGTGAAGAAATAAATGCATCAGTCTATATTGGTACTGGGCTTCTTGGCTTTTTTCTTTTGTTCTTTTATCTTTCCATGTTGCTTTGCTGGTTTTTTTTCCTTGGTGATCTGGTGGAAGATTTCATATGTGCAACTGCATAGGGTTTTGTCCTAATGTATTTTCGCATAGAACATGATATTTGTAGCTTAGCATTTTAACATTTTGTAATTCATTGTTTTTTATCTAGAAAATCTGACCAGGGTTCTGAGATGACAGATGTTTGCCTATTAAAATTACTTTCAATGTACTTTTCTGCTATAGCAACTTCAGTTAGGTTCTGACTGAAGTAACCGTGAATCCTTTCAATGATAAAGTTTAAATTAAAACCATTAATGACAACCTTTTTGTAATAGCAGATGGAAATCTGAGAGGTCGACTTTCTGAACTTTCATGTCCACTGGCATTTTCAATTGTGTAAGTGTATAATACAGAGAAATACTGAAGACTTAGAAAATTAGTTATATGTAGCATCAAGCATTACTTCAGTGTGCATGTGTTTAAGCATCCAGTGGTTATGTTCACATTTTTAAATATTTCAAAGTTTTCAACATAATTGTGGGGCAGAAGTAAGATGTCTGGTTGCATCAATGTGTATGTACTGTGAATGGATGATGTGTATGTATGCTCACAGCAGCAGATAAATTACTAAATAAAACATAATGTTTTGAGGGTTTTTTTCTCTATTTGGATATCTTAATACACTTTGTACTTTTTTGATGAAAAAGCCCCTTCCTGCTCCCTGCCAGTCTTCTCTTTTTGCAGTGTTACACATTTATAGAGGAAACAGTTTATAAAGAAGATTCTTGCACTGCACAGGTGCTTCTAACATCCTGCCTTTATGCACTGCAAGAGTACTGATTGAGCTTATTCTTGTAATTTCTTTTTTATAAGCAAAAGAATCAAGCTGGTTTTAAGCTGGTTCTTACTTTGTTCATGCAAGAGATTATAGGACGTGTGAAGTAGCAGGAGACTGGACCTGATAATGCAAGAAACTTCCAGTCCCACATTCCTATGTTTGTCTGCATATTACTCTAGAGAATGAAAGTAGGTTTTTTGGTGTATTGTGTACCTAGTTTTGGTTTTAAAAATTCAAAACTAGCTTTCTGCTTTAGGATAAAGGTAAGTGCTGCTAACCTTAAGAGTTCTTTTTCCTTACTCAATGGCTGGAAATTTTATTTGATATGATTTTGTCATTTGAAATGAAATGGAATTCTTCCTCCTTACGCTAATTTTATTCCAAACCACTGACCTCTAGTGGCTGGTTTGCAACTATGAAGCTAAACATTTTAGTAACATAATGTACTCCTCATGAGTCTATTTGCTACAGAAGTGTAACTTTCCATTTAATTTTCTCGGGAGAATAATGCCTTTTTATTATTTATTGTCTTTTGGCACTGATGCCTTAGGATTTTGATGTTTTTGTAGATTTTTATACAACTATGTAGTTTCTTACATTTAGAGTAGCTAGCAGCTTGTGCTAGATTCCTGGATTTTCTTTCTTAAGAGTCAGATAGTAGCTTGAACGCCATGCCTAGGATACATGTACCAAAGCTAACATAATTAGATACCACATTAGTCAAAACAAGAAAGGATGCCTAGCAACCTTGGAGAAACTCCAATAAGAGAAAGTGTCATGAAGATGAAGGATGAAGTAAGGAGTCTTAAGGCCTCTAACTCAATTCTAAAAAAGGCGTGCCATGGGGTAGACCCAGGGTAAGTTTTGGGTATGGACAATTCTGAGATTGGATGTAATTTTTAGATATGATAATTGAGTAGTGTTATAAAATTAGTAAGACTGCACTTATCCAAAAAGAAGAGGGCTGATGTTTTCACTTGTGATGACCTCCATGCAGCAGCAGCTCAAGGTCAAAAGATCAAGAACAAAGAGCTCAGCATCATGTCTGCTTTTGAGGGAGGACTTCCCCCCCCTCTCTTGCTTTCCCGAGCCAGACCTGAAGAACATCAAGTCTGCCTTGAAGACAAGGAGGCCAGTATTGGGGAATGGTGTGCATAGATCTGTGTTGCTGGGGCTTGAAAGCTCATTAAAGCTTCTGCTCTCTTTATCTTACCTCCTCACACACAGAGGTGAGATAGGAGAACAGCTGCTTTGGGGAATTTAGTCCCTACTGGGAATACAGTGGGATGGGAAGTGAGCTGACTTGGGCCCAGTTGTTGCAAGAGTCAGTTCCCAGCCCATGGGTGAAGGGGTGTTTCACCTGGGAGGGGAGGTTTATCCCTTGTAGCTTCAGTAAAGACAGGGCAGAGTGGCTCAGGGGTTTGCTGGGTACAGCTGGAAAGGAGAGGGATGCAGGTATTTTAACTCTCCAGAATTAAAATACTCTGTCCATGTCTGAAGTGGTGACAGGGCTGGGAGAAGGAGCTTACATGGTATTCCTCAGGCCATGAGTTCAAATCCTAGTGTTGGGAGACTTTCTCTGCTTATCACTTGTCATCTCATGTTGTATTCTCTCTTTTTATTTTTTTTTATATTCCTTTATATTCTGTACCCCAAAAACCCTGTAAGTAAAAGAACTCTTCTCTACTTTACCCAAATGGTATTGCCTTGGAAAGTTTTGTCCTAGCATTTTAGTCAACAGCACTTACTACTTGCTGCTGCTGCTGGTGTTGAAACAGCTGGTTGAGCACTGCTGCACCCAGTTCAAGAAACTGCAGGTGACTGGTGTTCAGGTGAATGAACTGCATGTGAATAACTGAAAACACTTATCCATGTGCTGGAAATGAAAATATTTACTTTTAGTTTATGTGGATCTTTGGCCCAGTGACCATGAAATAACTTTACAGACCTAACATGCCTCAGAGTAGTGTTATGCAAACTTCTGCCAGTTCACCATTCTGTGCTTGGAAGAGTTGTTCCCCTCATGCACCTGTCTGCCACAAAATATTTTCTCATTTTCTTTGAATTTAAATTTTTTACATGGAATAGCTTAAAGGCTGTTTGGGATCACTGGACACTTTATGTATTCATACTTTTTTTCAACTATCAGTATAGAGTTGCTTGGTGTAAGTTATATATGTATAGTATTATAAAAGGTAAAAAAAAAAATCAAAAGTCTTCCCCTTTTCCCTTCTCCCCTTTTTTCCCTTGCTATGCTGCATGAGACTCAGAAGGCAGGATGTGATGGGAATCCTGAAGAGTAATTTGAACTATAATAAGTCATTACGATCGACACTTGCTGTGGATCTGGGGACATTTCAAACCTCCTCTACTGTATGAACCTGAAATATTTAATGAATTTCAGATTAAAAAATATTCAAATTGGCTTTATATTACTTCATTTTTCATATAAGGAACACTAAAATCCTTCACTGCTTATTAGCCTTCACATATCACAGATTTCTTACTAGGCAGTAATATTGGAGAATTTCATCATGTTGGACTGTTGTAATCCATCAGTTCGAGTAATCCAGTCAGTTACTTAGTTATTTTAAATAAACAGAAATGAGGAAAAAATTTTCCAAAAGTCTGTATTTCAATTCAGTCACCTGTCTTTCTTGATCTGCAAGCAGTTTTACATAATTTTCAAGTATATCCATAAACAGATTCTAAATTTTAAGAGGTTGTAACCACAGTCCTTGTTCTTCCTGAAGACCTGGTGAGGCAACTTAACCTTATAACTTTGTATAGGCAAGGTAATATGCTGTATACAACAAGTTTCTAGGGTTTTTGCAAAAGGAAGCCTGAGGAAATGACTGTGATATGGTAGCCAGTGTCCTTCCTCTTACGAACAATATACTAAGATCTTCACACAACTGGTATTTGAGCAACCTCCGTTCCCTACACAGAGGTTCTGATGGCACAAGCACCCAAGTACAAGCCTGGTATACAGAAATAGTAATTTTTATCAGTTCAGCATTTAGCAGCTTGAATAAGAATGAGACTTCACATTTTTTTAACTGGCTTGATTTTATGAAATATGGCTTAAAATAGCCATTGCATAACCATTGTCCATATTTAAACCTTAGGATGCAATTCCAGCTACAATTAACGAAAACAAGATCACACAAATTTGCTATGGCTGCATATAGTAGTCTTTGCCACAGGCAAAAAGTTGCTAATTGTAGTTTGGATGTGCCAAAATACCCTATCATTTAGGGTGTTTCTGCATTCATTGCTAGTGATTGATAACTAATGGTTAAAATGCTCATAAATAAGGTTGATATATTTTTATTAGGATGCTGTAGGTACATGCCACCGGTCTTGGTAATTCATTGGCTATCCCATGCAGAACAGCCTGTTATTGGTGCTCTTTTACTTGCTTGTTTTCTTCATCAGTTCTCAGTGTTTGTCAATATAAAGGATCATGCTGAAGAGTGGATTGTGTAAATTCTGGTTGACCACCACATTGTTAGTATCTATTAATCTTCCTACGGCATTCCAGTTTTAGAATTTTCCTTCTCATTTCATATTTACAACAACAAAACCAGACAAGGCAAATTCAGTTATTCAGATGGATAAAAGAATATGAAATAGTAGTTGCATTTGGTTTTAAAGACAGAATTATAAACCTAAAGTTAGCATCTCTTCTAGAGTATAGCAGAGACAGGAATTGAAAGTGTTTCAAGAATTTTTTACCTTCTTTATGTAGGGGAAAAAAACAGGGAACTCTTAACCTCATGTTTCTTTTCTGTTTTGTTTTTGGTTTTTTTTTTTGTTGTTGTTTTTTTTGTTTGGTTTGGTTTGGTTTGGTTGTGGTTTTTTTTTTTTTTTGTTTTGTTAGCCTCTTGCTGAAATAATGAGAGGCCAGCAAAACATATACAAACCACATGTTAGACTCCAACTAAAATAGGTGAATTGACCTCACCTGTGCTACTTTACAACTTGCAGTCAATTTAGTATTTAACTCCATTGCTGTACATCTGGTACTTAATGACACAGCATCTGTTGCTAGTACTCCTGATTCATTTGGTATGGCTGCAATTGGACTGCTGGGAAGATGGGTGTTAATTATTTCATGCAAGTATTTTACTTCTATCTGCCTCCACTGAGCTTCTAGGAAAACTTGTATTGGCAATGCTACTCACTATCTGGCTGGAAAAGATATGCCAGCAAGCCTTGTTCAAAATCTAATTGGGTATGTTAATGATGGGCACCATAATAACTCTCCTCGCTGATCAAATGCTTTGTGGATTATCAGGTACATTAATTATCCAAATTCCCTGCCAAGCTAGCTTCTGGTATGTTCCCATGTTCCTCCCAGTGTGCAAATGAAGACAAGGAAGACTGAGGTATATGCTCAGTCACGTAAAGTAGTACTAAAACTCTTCTGGAAAAAGCTTTTATAAAAAAGCGTGTAATCTGATGCCAGGTGGGACTGATTATGATTACAAGGGCGGTCTTGAGGCAGGCTGTGTGTGAGTAGAGCAGGAGGAAGTCTCAAAGCTGGGCTCGCTGGGCACAGGCAGCCCTTACAGCCCCTGGGCGCAGGATGAGCCGCAGGGTGCTCTCCCTGGAAAAAGGCATGAGTTTTAATCAGATCTCATTTTATCAGCACTGATCCAGGAAGTGTGTTTTAGGAGAGGGTTTAGGCTAGGGGAGCGCATATTCATGTAGAAATAAATCATGCAAACGAATTTAGTGTATGTGTTTTAATGCTATGTGTATTCAGAGAAGGGCAGCGAAGCTGGTGAAAGATTTGGAGCACAAGTCTTAAGAGGAGTGACTCAGGGAGCTGGGATCGTTCAGCCTCCAGAGGAGACTCGGGGCCGGCCTTATAACTGTCTACAGCCCCCTGGAAGGAGGGTGTATCCAGGCAGCGATCGGCCTCTTTTCCCAGGGAACAAGTGGCAGGGTGAGAGGACAATCTTCATCTATGCCACGGGAGGTTCGGGTCATTAGGAAGACTTTCTCCCCAGAAAGTGTGATCAGACATTGGGATGGGCTGCCCAGGAAGGAGGTGGAGTCCCTGTCCCTGGAAGTGTTTAAGGAAAGAGGACTTGGCACTCGGTGCCACGGTCTAGTTGACAAGGTGGTAACTCCCCATATATCGGACGCCACGATCTCCGAGGCCTTTCCTACCTCATTGATTCTGAGATCCTATAAAATACACTGTTTGAAGGGCCTGTAGCTGTGCCGACAATTTTAGCGCTTAGTGCCTGTCCCGCACACCGCTGCCCTGCGGCGCCCACCGCGCGGGGTCGTGCGGGGCCGGGCCTGGCCGGGCGGGTGAGTCAGCGGCGGCCGTGGGGCGTGTCGCCCGCCCGGCGGCCCCGCCGTCC
>VXAU01003784.1:188079-202985 GCA_013399695.1 Formicarius rufipectus | reverse complement strand
GAGCCCCCGGCCCCGCCTCCCCCGGCCGAGCCCCGCGGGGAGCTGCGCGCTCCCCTGGGGCACAGGCAGGGGTACTGCTCCCGGCCCACCGGCTGCTTTCTGCTGGTCGGCTTTAAAAAGAAGGATAACCGCCCATATTTTTGGGTAACAGGAAGGAAAACGCCCAAGTTTTATTGGGAGCGCAGTGCCAGGCCCCGGGTGTCCTCGGGCGGGCCGTGCCAGCCCCGTCTGACGCAGAGCGGGCACGTCATGCCCCTGTTGGGGCTGAAGTTTGCAGTAATTACATAAAATGAAGCGCGGCCTCGCAGGATTTGTGTTCGTCTGAGTAGCGAGCCCTGGCTTTTCCTTTAGGCCACAGATGCCGTGACAGTGGAGTCTGATCAGTTTTGTTCCTCTTGGTGTAGTCACTGACGGCTAAATTGCATCAGATGCTCTTTAGCGGTCTCTTGTGTGTCTGTGGGTTAGTAGGAGAAACATCCTCTAAACCTGCTGGTTAAGTTTACCCTTTTAAACTGCTGCAGTCCCACCAAAGCTTAGGAAACAACAGTGCTCATCTTGTGCCACGTGTTTATTGTAGTGCTTTGTAAGTTCGTAATCAGTAAGCTCAGTGACCTGTGCTGAATTGAATATTCAGGGCTTTTGTCAAATTTGCGACAATTGTTAGTCAATAAGGGCTTGTCTGCCCTTTTTCAGTGCAATTGTTCCTTCAGTAGGGTTCGGGATAGTGCATGCACACGTGCGGATGCTTTGATACTGCAGAAGACTAAAAAAACTGGAAAGCTGTTGAGATATGTTAAATAAACAGTTCCATAAATACTACCTTTTTTATGAGCTGTGTGTTACTCATATATGAGCAGTCATGCTTTGTATGACTTGATTTACCAGCACTGCTTAATTATTTTAAAAAAATGTATTTATTCTTTCATGAGTGCTTTCCAAAGCAGCCAGTTTCCCTGCTGCATTTCTAGTTGGAGAGTTATATGCCCTCTCTACAGAAGTGTTTGTGCTTTCTAAAAGAAACTGGTTGCTAGTACACGTTGGTACTTCGTGCAACTTTGCTTTTGGCTAATCTTTTGAAATTGAAGGTTGCCTACCTAGGGTTGTTTCTCAATAGGCTTCTTTAAAGTGTTTTATACAGTATTGTGTGCTTTTCTACATAATTTCTGTAGCAAGTGGATAATGCACACAGTTCATGTTTTCTTAATTGGTAAGCTGTGGTTTGTGCAGAGTGAAATGAAATGGCAGCACTGGGCAATAAGTGTTTTGTGATGGTCTGTAGTTGTTCTTTTATCAATGCTTGTTTTTTAAAGATTTTGAGGCAGCATGACTCAAAATGTGACAATGTATCAGTAAGCCAATCTTGTCAATAGCTATGTATTTATTTATTTATACTTCATTCAGAGGTCTTTGGAAATAATCCATACTGGATCATACGGGAAAAAATCCCTAGTCTTAGAATGAAATTTAGAAGTGGAGGCAGTGAAAGCATGGTATGTTCTCTCATTTTACTTTCCTTTCTTTTTTCCTTCCAAAATGGTTGTCTGAAACAAGTTTTTTTCCTCTTCTTTTTAGGATGGCAAGCTTCAATGAAACTTGGGAGCCTGTCTTATATACCATGCAATCGCCTGCCTGTGCAGTTGATGAGTCAAGTGAGAGTTTACACATCCAATGGTCAGAAAAAAGATCTTGGATCAGAAGATACAAGTAGATCAGCCCGTGAAGAAACTCTGCATAAAGTTGAAACAGGTAGTACTGAGCTGAAATAAAGAGTACTTACAAAAATGTAAAAATCTAATGTGATTAACAATAACTTTTTTCTTTCAATTGCATGATATTACACTTGCAGAATTCTTAGTATTTGTTGTCTGTGGGCATCTGTATATGAATTTAAAATGCATAAGCAAGGGGAGAACGCTGAAATTTGTTTCTTTGGCATTCTGATATTTAAAGTACTTAAGTTTAGACTAATCGAATTTGAAGTGGCCGTGATAAAATGTGAAAGTTGGAAGAGCTTAGGTAACTACTTAAAGGATAAGAAATGGAATGTATTATTCATCTTTTGCCACTCTGCTTGCTGATGTGAATTTTTTTTAGGTAGTATTTCAGTTATGTGGTGTGAACTAATGATAAAGGCTGAATAAGTGTGATCATTGAGCACTGACTTCTCCAGGCCAAGCTATAAGTGATTGGTCAACAAGGTTGAGCTGATTTGTCTGCTAGAGCTTTCTAATCTGACAGTTGTTAAAACTACAGCATTCATATTAAACATTGGTACATTGTGCATAACCTGGCCCTCCTTGCTGTTCAATTCCATTGTCAATCTTGTGCTTGTTAGGTGCATGTGAAATGCAAACTGTCTTGTCCTTGCTCCGTCATAGCATCCTCTATTCTTGATGCTTATTAAATGTAGAACTACACAGATCCAGGCTTGGAAGACTGCTGTGCTTAAGAGATAACAGCTGCTTTTTAAAATGAAAGCTGTCCTTTTGTGCTTTTGTCTTCAACCAGGTGTTCTTTTAAAAAAATTTTTCTTCTCTTCGTTGTCAGGGTAGCAGACATTCCTTCCTTCTTTAGTAACTTGTAAATTCCTGAGGCTTGCAACAGTCTTTAAAAACTAGTAACTGTAGCCAGCTAAGAATATTACATTTCTGATGTTTGACAGCACAAAAGAGAACAACATTCAAGATTCAGTCTTGGAGGTCCTATCACATCAGCCTCTACCTGTCTGAAAAAATCGTTGTGAATTGAAGTATTTTGTGTGTTTTTTCTCAGTGATGCACTCTGATTTCGTTCGGTCTATAAACTGAGATAGTAGTCTTCAAAAGGGTACTGGATGTACATAGATATGTAGGCATGGATATAAATCTTAGTATTTTTGTGCCTTTTTTCCTCCTCTGGAGTCTTGTGACCTAATATTTTGTTAAATACTGTTTGTGATATTTGTTTTAATTATATAAATAGTTGTATATGTTTTGGAAAAGAAGATGCTACTCAGTTTTTGCTTAGCAGTCTTAGAATTTTTTTATCATGAATATTGATGGAGCAGCTGCCTAGTGTTTTAAACCAGGTAAGAAAAGAAAGGAACAACAAAGGAATTTTTTTCCTTTGTGTTCAAGTCAAAAGGCAACCAATAGGGATGACTGTTCAAAGAATGTTAGTTATTTATGGTGCAGCCTTCTGTGTTGCGTGATAAAATCAGCTTCATAAATTTATACATGTTATTTTTCCAAGAAAGCCTATTTGAATTGTTATTAACTGTAGTCCTCAGTTGCTGTTGGGGCAATAGTTACGTAGTCCAAGCTTCAAGAATATCCAATCTTTGCGTAGTTTAAGTAGCATGTTAAGCTAGAAGTATGACATTAGTTAATACTAACATGCTTGCAAAATCTCAATTTTTTTTAGTATATCAATTTCAGTGATGTCAGTTTTAATATTGTTATTGATTATGGGTGTGTGGAAGACCTCCATGTTAGAGAGTCATAGGGCATGAAAGAGTGGAAATGTTGGTATAATGCGTTAGAACCATAAGGTTTTTGTTCTGAGAGGTATGTCAAAATGTATTAGAGAAGGATGCAATATTTGTTTGTATTTTCAAGTAGTAATTATGGTTTTTAAATAGAAATCTCAAATTACTGGATTTTATAATTTTCCAAATAATAAGATTCATTTAACTACTCAAAATTGTATTTAATTGTTTGGGGTTTTTTTAATAGAATTGTATTTTCAAGTTTCAAAATGAGCTAATATACTTTTTCATCCTAGCTCAAGCTTATTACATACAAGTTGTGAATTTTACTTTGAATAGTCTGTATTTCAAGGGGCTAACTTTTTGTAAGTGAAGAAGCTTCAGTCCCTTAGAATTGAATCCCAGATTGAAAATTCTGAGGCACTGACACACAGCAGCTGTAAGCTATAAAAACTTATCTCAAACTGTTGTTTTTAAAAAAGAATTTGGGATCCTTTCTGAAGTATGTTGGAAGTTGGTGTTCTTCTTCAAGCTTCTAGGAGCTTATTGATCAGTGCTATATTAAATGTCTAATTCTGTTATTTTTTAAAAATTATTTCTGTCTTTGCAGAGTTTTAAATGTTGGAAATCTATCAAATATATTTTTATTGATCAGGGTTAAAAGCAATATAGAGATATGCTCTTATTTTGTTATGTTAACCAAATCTTTACTTCCATATTTACAGTGAGATTTACTTTTATTTTTACAGGACAAGATACTACCAATGCAGGTCAAAAGCAGTCTTCACTTAAACAGCCAATTCAAGTGAAAGGTAAAGAAATACTGCATCAAAGTTTTACTGCAGTGTGCTAGTAGTAAAAAGAAAAGTATAAGGAAATTGTGATTCCTCTTAAATTTTGTAAACAAGTTATGTGAATAATATTTTTAAAACACATTTGTATGTCAGCTTTGTTTGGTATCCTTTTGCTTGAAAATGATTCCTGAAAAATCAAATATAAGAATATTCCTTCTAATTACTTTTCTATGTTGTTTTTAATTATTTCACTTAAGCTGCAGAGTTCATCAGGAAAAGACTAATTTATTTTTTCATCTGTTATCATGATCTGTCATCCTTGCATATTTTAACGCATGTCCATTCGCCCTCTCAGACTTAAAATGGCTAAGCTAAATACTTGATCTTCCTCTGTTCCTTGCTCTAAGTCTTCCTCTGTTCATTCTTATTACTGTGTTAATCCAATCAGTGTTGCTTCTAAATATATTTTCACCACGTGAACTGCCTAGTCTGAGTCCTGTAATGTTACTGTTTGTGCCTGTAGTAACGTGATGGGTTTGACACTGGCTGGCCTTCAGGTACCCACCTAAGCTGGTCTGTCATTATCCTTCTCAGGTGGACATGGAAGAGGAAATATAATGAAAAGCTTGTGAGTCGAGATAAGGACAGGGAGAGATTACTCACCACCAGTTGCTGTCCTGGGCAAAACAGACTGACTTGGAGAAAATTTGTTTAATTTATTGCCAGTCAAATTAGAGTACAGTAGTGAGAAATAAAACCTAAATCTTAAAACATCTTGTCCCAGTGCTTCCATTCTTCCCAGTTTTAATTTTGCTCCTGATTTTCTCTACCTTCTCACCCCTGCGGTGCAGGAAGATGGGGAATGGGAGCGGGGCAAAGTTCATAACACATTGACTCTGCTGCTGCTTCCTCCTCAGGGGAAGGACTCCTCATACTCTTCCCCTGCTCCAGCATAGGATCTCTCTATGAGATAGTCCTCCATGAGCTCCAACTTGAGTCCTTCCCACAGGCTGCCGTTCTTAATGAACTGCTCTGGTGTGGATTCCTCTTCCATGGGGTGCAGTTCTTCAGGAACAGTTTGCTGTAACATGGGTCCCCCATGAGGGTCACAAATACTGCCAGCAAACGTGTTCCAGTGTGGACTTCTATGAATTGGGTCACAGGTCCTGCCAGGAGCCTGCTCCAGTGTTTGGCCCTCCACCAGGGGTACAGCCTGCCTCACCATGGTTCTTCACCATGGGTGCCAGGGGAATCTGCTTCAGCACCTGGAGTGCCTTCTCCCTTTCCTTCTGCACTGACCTCAGTGACTCCAGAGCTGTTTCTCTCATGTGTTCTCACTCCTCTCTCCTGGCTGGTGTTGCCATTGTGCCTGATGTATTTTTCCCCTTGTTAAATGCATTATCCCAGAGGTGCTGCCAATGTTACTGATGAGCTCGGCCTCGCCCAGGAATGGTCTTTCCTGGAGCTGACTGGCCCTGGATCTGGCAAATACAGTGGCAGCTTCTGGCAACTTCTCACAGAAGCCACCCCTGTGATCCCCCACTACCAAACCTTGCCATACAAACCAAATACAAGTAAATACATACTTTTGTCCTCAGTTACATTGTTTAAAAATGTAAGTGGGTAAAATAAGAACATAACTTTCTTTTTTGTGTTTTGTTTATCATGACTTGATTTCATTCCATCTTTATCCCAATAGTTTCTGTTCTGCTATTTTGAGAATTATGCTATTAAAAACTGCTTTTGATTACTCCTAGCCTTCTGTGTATCAAAAGTCCTTCCAAAGTCCTCCCTGTCTTTCCTCAAATTTAAAGAAAGATCAAATTATAATACATTTTTGTAACAAGGTGAGATTAGCGTCTGTGTATATTTTCTCTTCCCTTTTGTCTTCATCCTTTATGTCAGTTTCTTTAAGTCTGTTGTCACTTAGTGTATGCATGCAGAGGAAAAATAAAAGGTAGATAAAACACATTACTGTGTAATTATTGTGAAAATAGATGCATCTTTCAGTAAGAAGAGTTTTCCCTCTGTAGGTTATAGATGTACAAGGAATAAGGTTTATGTTAAGGATTTTTGATACTGTCTAGAATTCTAATCTTAAGACGCTGCTCTGACTTAGAAACTTACTGACCCAAGTATTACTAAAACAATAACATTTTTAAGGGATTCCTAATTGTAAAAAAAAATGTGCTTTTCGAAGTGGTTTATTTGCATCATCTTTTATTGAGCTTTGACTTTCTCTTGGACATACCAAATGGATTTTTTTCCCCTCCACATTTATTGCCAATTTTATAGTTATTAGAACTAGGAGTAGGATTGTTAAGATATTCTGCAATGTACAATTATGGTAATTTATCTTAGTGAAACTAACCCATGTTTCTGAAAGATGGATTGATGAGTGTTTGATAAATCCACAAGTTATTTTTCAGTAAGGTTAATACAATTTGGGTATTTTAAATACGAGAAGATATGAAGCAGTCATGATTAAAAATTATCCCACTGTTTTAACCTTGGTAAATGATGGACTGTTTTTAGGAAATCTAAGTTTTTTTTCATCACCTTCACTCAGGAGCATTGTGGGATAAATGCGATTACTCAGGTATTTAAGACATTATTCAAGTTCAAACTGGATGAGAGAAATCAGATTATTATGAAAAATATTGATACCTGTACTGTTAGTACATTGGTCCAATATATTTTGCCATTAAGCTTTCAAAACTCAGAAATACTTTTTCCCAGATTTCTACGTTGTCTTTTCTTAAAGTCTTTAAGAGCACCATCTTTCTGTAAGTATCCTGTCACCTGAGAAGTTCTGGACTAACTATAGAAATCATACCAGTCCTGGGATATGCAGGAAGTTCATGTGTGCTCTAAAGTGTTCTCACTGGTAGAAGTTGAGATTTTTGCTTTCAGTTGTATTCTGTAATGTTACAATCTTCAGAAAATATAACTCTTCTTGCAACGAGCATAATGTTTTAATGGATGTGAGTGTATAGTGACTTGCATTTGAAAATAAGATAAATATGTACATATACACAAGCAGGAAATAATGGCATAAATTTAAAATTCTGTTTATAATTTTATGAATGTATGTGATATTCTTTCCTTGTGCATGAAAATCTGATGTGATGAGTACATCCTCTAGACATGCAAAGCATTATAAATAATGTATGTTTTTAATTGTTATAAATGCTCAAAGTTAAGTGTACTAATTTTGAAAGTAATATTTAAGAACAGTGACATATACAATCTGTCTCCTGTCTCTGTATGGTCTGCAAAGTTCAAAAATCTGATTTGCGGAAGGTGGAATTGTTTAAGTATTGGGAAAAATAGAAATGCAGCAGTCTGTTGCTATTTTGGTTGCTAAATCCGGGATTTCCAAGTTGTCATATTTAAATGCTGTCTAAGTAGCCAAGCATCATCTCTGACATTGAAGTTGGAGAAGTGGCACTTTGGCATATTGGGTGTTTGAGTCTTGAACTGCCACTCAGCATGTAGCGTTTTTGGAGGTAAATCATGCTACTCTTACTCATTTCCACAATGAGGAAGATTCCTTTCTCTTCACCATAAATTTTCTCTATCACTGACAAGCATTGGATTTCAGATTTCACCTTCGCAGTACCACAATATGACACTAGGGTGAATTACTTTTGAGGTTTTCTGCTGTAGTCTTCATGATTGACTTAACTTGCTTATCTGTTTCTGTTTTTAAGTGAAAGCAGTCCTTAAAAAAAGAGAATATGGACCAAAATACACACAGAATAACTTCATCACTGGAGTCAGAGCAATAAATGAGTTTTGCCTTAAATCCAGGTATGATGGGCTTGAATTGAAATTCTGATTATTTGTTCATATGTGCATCAAAAGTTACTGTGATTGTAGAGTGATTTTGCACTACAACTTTTTCTAAATGTTTGTGATATTCAGAATTGTAACTGGCTGGAGTTAGTTCTTTCTTACTTAGTGTTACAGTAGATTAGGAGCTTGCAGTTCATTTGTATGTTTTGGTAGTTGCTTCTTAAAGTAATTTTTTTTTACTTATGTAAGCACAAATCTGGTTGTGGGGAGACCACCTCTTAGAGCAACTTTATGGGCCGAATGTCAAATAGCTCTTGATTCAGTGTTTTGGGGTCATGATGGTTTGATGTGAACATGTCTAAAAGATCAGTGGAAACTCCATGTTATGTGATGTCTGTAATTTGGAAAATAAAATACTTTGGTTCACTGTAACCTACTATATCTTGATTCATATTTACTGCCTTTTACTATGTGCCATACCTGCCATCAGATCTTACTGAGTATGGCTGTAGTTGAGGTGTCAGATTTCCTGTAAGTTATGTGACCCGTATTAAAACTAAAGTTTTAGCAACTTTGTGATGTTGCTGTTCCTTCCCAGTTTTTACTTATTGTGTAAGTCACTAGAGTTAGTCTTTGCTGAGAATTCAGTGACAAATTATGCTTAGTCTTCTGCATTATCTTTATCATAAGTTAAAATTTTGCTGAATTGACCAAAAGGGATAAAAAAAAAGGGAGGAGGGGGGAATAAAAAAAAAAAAGGACTAGATAATTGGTTGGGCTAAAAATGGAAATATTCTGTTGCGTTACAAAAAAAAAAAAGTCCTTAATGCTTTTCACTGTAAATACCCTAACGTGTAGGGTTATTTATCTGTTTTTACAAAAAAACAGGATATTTATCTGTTTCCCCACGTAGCTTTGTTGCCTTCAGCGTTTTGCAGCTTGTGCTGGGTTGTGTAGGTTTTGGGGTTAAATTTCTGAACTTTTCCTATCACATGACTTCTGATACATGTTTAGAGATGCTAATTCATGAACCTTCTTAATTATCAATTACATGCAGATCATTCATTGGATGTTTTATTACTTTATCTTCAGTGTATAGTATTTCATAGTGTGAGGATGACTTGGACTTCTGAGTGTAAAAAACACAGCAGTTTTCAATAGCATCCTGGAGATCACTTGCTTATGGTGTATATATGTTTTTTTGGGTCAAGTAAACAACTTCACTTTTTTGTATAGTAAATTAATAATATCAGAACTGTGGAACATCACCCAGACATAAGTTGAATTAGAATAATATGTACTTTTTCCTAAACTAAACTGTCTACTTTGTTTAGTGATTTAGACCAACTGAGGAAAATTAAACGACGAAGTCCCCATGATGACACAGAGACTTTCACCGTGTACCTGAGATCAGATGTAGAGGCAAAGTAAGAACATTTTTATGAAGGAAAATCATTGGATCATTTAAAATGGATTATGTGAGAGAAAAAGAAGTTTTAAAATTCAAGTTTGCAGAATGAAAGGGCAATAATGTTTTCCATTTTCCATATTAACGGATTTTGTATCCTAATTGTTGTAATAATTACATTGTGTATATAAAATTGGAGGATATATTTTTGTGCTTGTCCTCAGCCCCTTCTTGCTCAGCTTTTTATTCTATACTGTGATCCGCAGAGGTTCTTATCACAAAGAGTACTTTTGATGTTCTGCTTTAGGGAAGACATTTGTAATGTAGTTAAATCAAAAAGAGTTGCATGAAGAGAACCATTGTTAAGTAACTTTTACTTCATTCAGGTCCCTTGAAGTTTGGGGTAGTCCAGAGGCTCTTGCCAGAGAAAGAAAACGACGTAAAGAGGCAGAGATCAAGTACAGAGAGAGTGAGTATAGAGTTTTCAACTTATTTTAACTGTAAACAAAGTATTATTATTAGAAATCCACCAGATGATGTGTTATTTCCCTGAGAATGTGTACATTTGGAATAAGCGATTGATGATTAGGGTTTATAGCATAATGTTAGAGTAATGTGTTACTATCTTACAATTTATCATTTGTGCTACAGCAGGAATATACATTCAGTTGAGATCTATTCTCTTTCTTGGGGGCTTTCAGTTTTTAAAGGATAATTTACATTTTCAATGATTTTGCATTTTTTTTAAATTTAGGTTTTTTAAGACTTGGAACCAATCCAGATCTTTATACCATACTATTACTCCATTATTTTATATCTGAAGTGAATTTAGTTTGCCTTTGTGTTTCAGAAGGGGAGAAATAGCCCCAGATTGTCTTTATTTGCTTCCTATTGTTGTTATCCTTGGTAGTATTATCAGTAACAGGTACAGTTGAATCAGAAGTTTGTAATGTATTTGGATTTGTCTAGTCAGTTAAAATCACAGGAGAGACAGTACTGCTTCAAGGTACTTAGTGCAGTTGTGCACTTTAAAATTAGAGGTCCTGTCTATTTCTTTGAAACAGCTGTGCCACTGCAACACCCTTCCAGTAAAAAGGCTAGAAGTTCAGTCACCTGCTAAGGTGTCTCTAAGTGTTTGTACTGAGAGTGAAGTCAGCAGCATCAAAATTTTTATTGACCTGCAGAATAATTCTTGGATATAAGTAAAATGCCTGACTTTGGTCAAGTGTATTTTGAGTTTTCCCCTCTGTGCATCATCCTTTGTTGGTGGAAATGGAAACAATGTGTAGGATTGATAACATTGTATTTGGCATTTTGCCTGAGTATATAACAATATGTATTTCTGATTAACAATACCAAGAAAGGAATTTTTCTCCACAAAGATAGATAAATAGATAGATCATGTAGCTCTTACTAGAAGCTGGCTGCTTGCATAAAAAAAGTATAGCTCAATTCCTGAAAATATTGGTTTCTAGTACATATTCATGATAATAATTTTGCAGATCTATTTAGAAACCAAAGGCTGTTATGGGAATACAAGGAGTTCTTTGGAAATACTAAGGTAAGAATGTTTTCAAGTTTTTGGCTAGAAAAGTGTCATGAGATATACTGTGGCACTTTTTGCGGGAAGATTGGTGTAATGGTTGCATAAGCTTAAGTAACTGAATATTGTTGGAAGATTTATTTGTGCTGTAATATACCAGATCTTTCTCTGATTGTAATGCAGTAGTTAATGTTATGGTGACAGTTTAAATGGTTTCATACTATGGTAGTGTAAACCACTAGTAAGAGTTATTTGGTGTTTCTTTCAGTTGCCTTATCAAAATTGTAGCTATACTCATCATTTTGTGTGTAAGCTATTAATATGTATAGCAAATATATTGTTAATTTATAGAAATTGAATAAGTTTCTTAAGGAAAAAGACCCCCAAAAGATTAATACTTTTGTGTAAGCACTTCTGGCCCTTCCTCTTTGCTTATGCAGATACATTTCCTAGACACTGTGTAGAATGATTTCTTAATCCTTCTGCTGCACAGCTGATGCCTGGCCTAATGGCTGCAGTGGCCCCTGGTGGAGACTTCCTTGACTGTTTATCTATTTTATAGAAATATTTGCTGAAATATGTAAGACCCAACTGCATTTTGGCTGATTAGTTGTCTTCAAGGACTGTAGCTTCACTTTTGCAATACAGGGCAGTGCAAAGTTTTTCACTTAATAATTTGTGTTCTACGTGTATCATGCAATCAAGATTTAAGTATTTAATAATCTGTTACTTCTTTATGTAGCCACGCTCCGGTACAGCAACTATGTTTTTCAAGGGACCAGGGAAGGTTGTAATGGTAGCTATTTGCATGTAAGTAAAAAAAAAAAAAATCACAGTTTGTTTGTGCAAGTATAAAGCAATTTATTTTTGTGTCCTGGAAATAAAAACAGTGTGTGTTTTTAAGGTAAAAATATCTGTGTGTCTGTAAATGAAATCAATAGCATTGCTTATTCATTGTTGTTAGGAGACAGTTGATGTGAATACAATGATCTCTATATATAGCGATCAGATACTGAATATATGTCTGATGAGAAAAGAGCAGATTTTTTTGGAGTTGATTGGACTAAACGGTTTATTAAAGTAAAATTTTGAAGGATGTGAAGAGACAGTAAAGCTGTCTTTTTTTTAATTCCTTGAGAGGAAGCTTTTTGTACATTTTAAACCATCTTCCATATAACCAACAGAAAAGAAATCACTTCTCTCTTTATGCTGTTAAACTATTTTCTTCTCTAATTGAGAAGGGAGCATTTTAGGAGTTTTTTACCTCTCATGTGCCCTATTTGTTTGAATGAAACAAATTTAAGATTCTGATGTAAAGCAAATGATCACAGAGACTATTTGGCATGAAATATGGAGAAGTGTGTTAAATTTCTCTCAGGAAATGATGGCTAAAACTTATTTGCCATGAAATTTTGTAGTTTTAAAATAAATTCTGTTTTATATAAGCTATTTATTTACTAAGACCCTATTGATATGAGACTTGTGCTTCCTCTGACTTACATACAAATTTTTGAATATGTTGTTAAAAATGCATCTACGAGATGTTGTTAGTAGCTACTTGTAACAATTTATTTGGATACTTCTAAAAATTGCCAGTGAGCTAAACTCATATTAAAAAAGAGACAGGAGGATGTTATAATCCTCCAGTCTGATTTTCTTTGCAATATGATTGTAACAATTAACCTACTGATTCTGGTAATGTTTGAAATGAGAATATAGACTTTTCTTTTAATGCGGATGGTTTATGCATCACAACGCTTGCTCCAGTAAACCTGTAGCCTAAAAAAAGTCTTCACAAGTCACACCGGACATGTTAATGGAAAAGTTCCATAGATAATTTTTACAGCGTACTCTGACTGGTTTGTCTTCTGTCTGCTGTCTATGTTTGTGTCCTACTGGGAATGGCCCAGATTGTGATTGAAGTGGGGAACTTTGCACTCCAGTATTAGGAGGGTATGTGTAGGAAGCAAAGGATTTGAGAAAGAGAAAAGGAAGTAGTTGAGACTTGTATTCTTGCCCTGATAGGACATTAGTTGTTCTGAGTAATCAATATGATGGTAATTTTCAGGAAGCGTAACTTATTCAGGACTGCTTAGAAATTAATAATTTTGGAAAAAAGAAATTGTATATCCTTATCGAGTTTAGCTGAAAAGGGTTTTTTAACAGTAGCCATGCAGAAAATCTTGTATGCGTTGTCTGTCTGTACAGGACTCAAAGTGATTAAACTTATACTCGGTTTTACCACTTCCTGGCAGGTAGTGCATGTTTATACAGCACTTGTGGTTTTATTGAAAATATTAAACACCAAATATTCTGTTGTTCTTTGGCTTCTTTCTTCTCTTTGTTTTCAGAAATGGGTTGAATTTTTTCTTTAAGCTACTTGCTTGGGTTTACACGGGTTCTGCAAGTATGTTTTCAGAAGCTATACATTCTTTAGCAGACACATGTAACCAGGTGAGTGTTTTTTCCTATTCTGCTGAAGTTAGTACTTGTAGTAATTTTCAGGAATAAACACAGATGCTTAGAGTAGTTGTATTGGACTTGAATAAAAAATGAAAATTGGATGCTTTTAAATTTGTGTTATGGTAAAAATGTCAAGTCAGAATGTAGATTTTGAACTTTTTTTAGAAATACGTTGGAAGAGGAGTTACTGTAAGCAGAACTATACTCAGCTACTTCATGGATCATGAGTGGGACTTGAAACTAAGATGATGTACAAAGCGTATCTCTTTCTTATTTTGGTTAAATGGTAACTTGAAATACTTCTGTCAGTTATTATAATACAATGATAGACTTTGTTGCTTAGTTGCGTCTTGGTAGAATAATGATGAGAATTGGAGCACCTTGCTTTCTTTTTCAATTCCTGGATGACCTTATCAACTTCTCACAGCACAAGTAGCCACATACTTGGCATATTTACTTTGATAAGTGGTGTGACAGACTCAGAATTGGGCACATGATACTAGTGCTCAGGGATAAAATTAATGTTGTTTTTTTCCACTGTTTTCTGTGGTATGTGTGCTCCTCCAAATTTGAGGAATGTATGGGATCTTTAGAGCAGGCTGAACACCTTGAAAAGCGTATTAGTGTAGTTTTGGTAACCTTTTTGCTTGATTTGGCTGTAATATGCTTCTCTGTCCAGAAAAACTGGGTTGAGGACTCACATGTTGTTTGGTGTTTTTACACAACCTTTAAGCTGTCCAGATGTAAATTGAAGACAGGAGTGCTACTAACTCAACTGATAATAGTTAAATATATGGGGAGGCCAGACTTAAAGTGTGTGATTTTTCACTTGGCCAAGTGTGTCAATTTATAGGTGTGCCAAGCTTGATGGGGGTATTATATATGTTGGAGACCTATTCTGTTTTTTGAATATGAAAGTTGAATATTCCACTAAAATGTATGTGGAGGTTTTGTTTGTTTGTTTGGTTTTGGGTTTTGATTTGTTTGGTTCTGTTTGTGTGGGGTTTTGTTTTTGTTTTTTTTTTTTTCCCAAATATTTGAGTATGTTGTTTTGGGAAGAATAGAGGAGAAACCTTGCTGCCTCAAAGCAGCTTGGTGCTGCTACTATGACTAAAATATCTAAATTTTAATACTTATGCTTTTGTTTCAGTAATTCATAGTCCTAAAATAAAACATGTGCTTTGCAAAATTGACGTCTAGATTTATAACTTATTGCATCAATAGCTTAATACATGCCTAATTAAATATATTACAGATAAGCAACTTAGATAGCAAGATGTATTTATGTCTTCCTTAAAAATAGACTGAAAAAAGTTGCAGTGTAAAATAATTGCTTTAAATACAGTATGTTATTACCATGCTACACCACTGTCTCAACTGTAGCTTTGTTCCCTGAGAAACTTCATTCCTTCACACTGAAGCACAGGAACAACA
>VXAU01003784.1:130124-188026 GCA_013399695.1 Formicarius rufipectus | reverse complement strand
TTTTAGTTGCAATTCTAAAATTATAATTAACAGTAATTATATATACACAATATAATTGCATATGTATTATATATATAGTTATAATTAACAATTTCTTGGGAGTGGTAGATTGAAATAACAGATTCTGAGGATTATATTCCAGCTCTATTAAAATATCAGTAACAAAATATACACGCAGATCAACAAATTGCTTCTACCCTTATCTCTCAAGTTCGGTTGTTATGGACTGTTTCTAATTTAGTTTTAATTTTAATTTTTCTTAACAAAGGCTTTTTTCTTTTGTCCTAAATAGGCATTGCTAGCTTTGGGCATCAGTCAGTCTGCAAGGACACCTGACCCTAGTCATCCGTAAGCTTTTTGAGTAAATAAAGATTTTGGTAACTATATATAGGAGTAAGATCAGTTCTTGTTTGTGCATCACCTTTTTCTTTTTAATCTGCTGCTTCATGCCATTTCTGAAATGTATTATTTCTGACTTTACAATAGATAAAATAAGAAAAGTGCTTTCTTCATGCTGCTGTAGTTGTAGTTATAACTTCAGTGGCTTGGTGCATATGTGGGGTTTTTTTGTTTGTTTAGGTTTTCTGTGGTATGCTTTTGTGATGTTAATAGATTTACTTTGTTTTTAAGCACTGTCTGTGTGAATCACAGGATTTTTTAAAAAAATAAAAATTACTGTCCTCTTCCTTTTTTCAACAAAGTGCTTTTCTGGGTGTTGACCTGGCTTACACTTCATGTGTTTGGTCAAGTCGTTCATCCTGTAAGCACTAGTTCAAAAATATATCTAATTTACAGAATTAGTTAAACTTTTTTTTAAGAGCATCATTAAAATTTGAAAAAATTAAATCTTACATTTCTCCACATAGTCATTGTATCTCCTTTCTCTCTCTCACTTCTTTCCCTTCTTCTGCAATATAGTCAGTTGAATAAAATACTTGTTTCTTAAATGTTCCTGAAGATGTGTACTGTTTGTAGTAGCACTTAATACCGAAAAAAGGAATATAGGTACACTTATAATTTTGCTTCCCACTGCTTTTACAAACTGAAAATGTTGCATGTCCATAGTTAACTACTGAAAGATATATGCATTTTATTCCCTTTAAATTAGCATTATAAATTATGTAGACCAGCTGCTTACAAGGCAAGAGTTCTGATTTAGAAGTAGCATTTCACTAACATGTAAAACTGACAGGAATGTTGATGTTGTTTATTTTTTTTGGGGTTTTTTCCCAGTTGTAGAATTCTCAGTCTCTGCACAAGACCTAATTCAGCTGTTTTAAAACACTTTGAGAGAATATCTATGCTTGATGTTCTTGCATGTACTAGTTATCCTTTTGCAAGTGGCTTTTTTTGCCCTTGGATTAGACTGGATTTAGCAGCTTTGTCATAAATAGATGCCAAGTCATATGATGATAATTTAAGACATGTAAAAATTAGTGGAAAAACTTTAGGATATGTTTGCAGAGATACAGAATCTTATGTTCTTCAATCACTCTCTTTGTTTTCATCTAGGTATGGTTTCACAAACATGCGCTATATTGCCTCCCTGATTAGTGGAGTAGGCATTTTCATGATGGGTGCAGGACTTTCTTGGTATCATGGGATCATAGGTTTACTCCACCCTCATCCTATAGAATCTCTTCTCTGGGTAAGCTAATCTTGTTTAGTATTGTAGTTAACAAGTGACTTAATAAAAAATAATGGCATAGTCTGAAATTCACTTCCTGGGTCAGTTTGAATCCCAACACAATTAACTTGAACCATCCTTAATGAGAATGTGTTTTAAGAAAAAAATCTTGTTAAACTGTAGCTGATCTTGCAGCAAAATGAGCTGTTGTTTAAACCCAGCATTTTCCCTTCATACTTCCCAGAGGTCCTCCTTTCCTATTTTGCAATATATTGCATAATTCAAATATTGTTGATTTCCTCCTGTTTAGGGACAATTACACAGCGCAGGTTCTGGAATGCTGTGTTTGGATGGTGTATGGTGGAGAGATCTGTACAAATATGCAAATAACATAATTTTTTTTTTCCATACAGGCATACTGCATTTTAGCAGGGTCATTGGTATCTGAAGGAGGTATGTAGTTTCAAGAAATATTTCTATTTACGTATTTGTAATCTGTTAAGATTATCATGTGAATAATTACAGCAATAGTTGATCCTTGCTTACACAGTGAAGTTTTGAACTCTGTTGCAAATACTTGTAATCAAACAGAAAACAGAAGTAGGTAAAACTTTGTTTCTTGTCTGTCTGTGTAATAAGTTGAAGAACACAATATTTGAAACATAGACATGGAGTGCCTTTTTGATATTAAACTATCAATATAACTGTTCTTATTTGTGTAGAGACACATAGGAAAGAAAGTAACTGTGCGTTGTTGTTATTCAAAGTTAGCTTTCTTGGTGCTTTGCTACTATGATATAAAGAAAAGTTCCCTCTTTTCAAAATGGAAACAATTTTTTTTGCCTCTAACCAATTTCAGCAACAACTTTGTTGTTTCAGCTACTCTTCTTGTTGCTATAAATGAAATTCGCAGGAGTGCTCGAGCCAAGGGCCTTTCATTTTATCAGTATGGTATGTGTCATTATAGCAGTAAGGTATGTGATTACTTAAAACAGAATCTGTTCACTAGCATGATGATAGAGGCAATTTTCTGTTTTTGCTTTCCACTTGCTTTATTGATCTGTTTTTACAAATCAGGTGAAAGCCTGTTGTTTTAAGTAATGCGATTGAAATAGTTGACTGAAGTGCTTGTATTTTTAAGGACAGAAACCCCTTTAAATTTTTCAAATATTTTTGAGATGCTTCCATAATTAGGCTTATTCTGTGTATTTGTGAATACTTTCATAAGTTTGTTCATATGTAAATATTCAGTTTACATGTATATACTTATGGAAATTTCTTTAAGTTGCTCTTGTTAGTCTACTCTAAGTACTGTGCATAATGTAGTAAAGCTAAACTTTCCAAAGCTATCTAACTATTTTTTGTTGTATGTGCAGTTGTACAGAGTCGTGATCCTAGTACAAATGTGGTGTTACTGGAGGATGCTGCAGCAGTTTTGAGTGTGGCTGTGGCTGCTACCTGTATGGGTCTGACTTCTTTAACAGGTAAAATTCTGCACAGAGGTAAGCAGGATGTGGTTTTTGTCATGTGCTTGATATGGACACAGAGCATTGTTTATATTGATTGACTTAAATATGTCTCTGCTTTTTATTATGATACTTGTGCTCTATAAGCAGGTGGGTTTAACTTCCTTTTGAGCGATTTTTGTCATCCAAAAGAAGTTATGTTTTAGTAATGGAATATTTACTGTAATCAGTTATTACTTTGTGCCATGTTGGGATTACATAATTTGAGTTTCCTTAGTAAGTGGTGCACAGCTCTATGTGCCTGTGGGGAGGATTTAAGGAAGCAGTTCTTTCGTTCCTTTTTATGCGTGGGGTATTAGTATTTTCTTCAGGTAACAATTGCTAGTCCTGAGCGGTGTGGCAAACCTCACTCATTCCAGTAGGATGGTCTGTTTGGCAAGTGTATCAAAGTATGTCTTCGTTGCAGTTTTCTAAAGAAGGATGGTTGTTTATTCATCCCTTTTTAAGTGTTGAGTTTTTAAAACAATAAATATTGAAATTTTGTTTATTTGTGGTTTCTAATGAGTTATCACAAGTTTCATTTTTAATATGGAAATAATTTTTTTCTTTCATCTCTAGCTTCCTTCATCAACTTAAAAATACAGTACTATTTCTGCAGACCTAAATACGAATGAATAAGTATTTGGAACTTATATATGAGTACTGTATTCCAGAAATACTTGCAAAATTTTCAGTTCCTAGTAAAAGAACACTGACATTTGTACTACTGCATATGTTGAGGTGTATATAACTTTGTGTATAAATTTACCTTTATTAATATATAATCCCATATAGCTGATGAGAGTTTACTTGTGTATTAGTCCTGCAGGAGACAGGAGGAACTGAAGACTTTATCTTAAGATAACATGTTTTCTTTCAGCTTTATCTTGTTTCTCAGTAGGAAAAAATTGCCACTGATTTAAAAAAACCCAAAACAAAACACCAAAAAAAAAACAAAAAAAACAAAAAAAAACCACACAAGAAAAAAAATCTCAAAAAACTGTCCAACCAGCCAAACCCCCCAAAAAAAACTTCACCAACCAAAAAACCAAAAATCACACCAAAAAGCTAAACCCAAAAAATTCCTCAAAACTATGTTCTCTTTTAAATCTGACATTGGAATTCTCTACTGTGTTTCACAAATGATCCATGAAACTAATTTCACATATCTTGTTCAGGAAACCCATACTATGACAGCGTGGGGTCTCTTGGTGTTGGAACTTTGTTAGGAACTGTGTCAGCATTTCTGATCTACACTAACACTGAAGCCCTGCTGGGACGATCCATTGAACCAGAACAACTGCAGCGACTCACCGAGTTACTGGAAAGCGATCCTGTAGTAAGGTAACAATCTTTACAGCTCACTCTCTACTAAGAACAAGAAAATAACATTTGGAAAAACTAGTTCAGGCACTTCAGATGAGAAAAATCTGGTGAGATTATTTTTAGTGTGGATTCTTCTGTATTGAGATTTTAGAATCTCTGTTATTGCTAACTTCTGTTTCTGTGCTAAAATGTTGAATGAGTGAATACTCCTACCTCTTGGATGTTCCACAGCTGACATAATATTGCAGATATAAATACAGAAATTGACAATGACTTAAATGAGAAAGCCATGACAAATTTAAAACTTTTCAAACGCATGAAGTGTAAGTACTTGAATTATACTGTTGTGCTGCTTTTATGGTTTATTAGCACTGAAATATTTAAATTCTGTTACTGTTAATATTCAGTGTCTGGAATTCTGTAGCAATTGGCTGAGGGTGCTACAGTGGTATTATGATGCAATAAATTCTGCATGCTAGATACTTATAAAATTAACTCAGTGCTATTTTCTCTTTCTTTGCAAGTCTGCAATTTGTAATAAAGTTACAACTCATTGTAATTCTGAAATCTGGGTTCAGTGCTTTTCAAGGACCTCTTTTAGCTTTAACCCTACTAACCTTGATTTAGAAGGAAATCTGTTTTTGTTTTCTTTTTAGTCTTTATTCAGGAATAAATATTACTGTATAAATCAGCTGAATTATTTTAGTGCCTTTTTTTTTTTTTTTTGTGGCTGTTTCTCAGCTTGGAGGAAAAAACCCCAAGCCTGTTACTTAATACCAAAATATTTGAAAGAAACTAAGTACTACATTATCTCAGTGGCAAACAAGAGGTCTGGACAACATGCGTTTCATTCCAGAAACTAAAGAAAATTCCTAGTTGGAATAGAATTATTAGAATTGTCTCATGTCAGTAACTAAAGTCTTTTAAAGTATTTGTGGTGGCCCTGGATTAGAGTGAATGGTGAAGCATTTGTCAGTGATCCTGTGTTAGAGTAGGTGAGTTCACATGATTATTTGTACATCAGTTCTGTAGTTCTTCTCTCCCAAGCACACAGATGGCTTTTGCTTGTATCAGGCTGAAATAATAAAATGTCTCCTAGGCTGTGCACCATTTTATATTGTATTCCATCTTGTAGGTGGCTCTGACTTCTCAACAGAGCAGACCAGTTCATCTCCTCCTTGCTGTAGACACTTTTTAAAAAAACAAGTACCTTGATTTTAAAAACACATGAGTAATAAAAGAAATGAAGACTTCATGAGAAACTGCATGTTTTTTTTTTTTGAGGTTAGAAGCTGAAACATGTACTTCTCATACCTTCTGTTTGCATTTTGTCTTCAGTTATCTCTTTCTTAGATCCACTGTGTTATCAGCTTTGATTTCTTTCAGTGCCCACTGTCTTCGACCAAGTTCATGTAACAAGCCTACTATCTTTAGCTTGGTTAACTTACATCTTCTAGTAAGACACCTGGTCTTGATCAGAGTTCTCTGTGATGTAAGTTTATATTACCTTGCTTGTTATTTGGGATTATTTAGGGAAAAAGCTGCTCTAATTTTTTATTTCTTATTCCAACCTTTGGTTAGTTAGGGTTTTTTGTTTGTTTTCAGCTTTTTCCTGTGAAATGAGGAAGTCTTTTAACATCAAGTATTTCTTCAAAAGGTCACTCATCTACATAAGCCTTGGAGTTGTAAGAGTGTCAGCATTTTCTTGAACAGACTCTCCCATTTTATTAAAGGAAACTCTTTAGTAGTATATGCTACTCTTACTATCCTACTAACAACAAATGTAAAAGCTCCTGAGTATTTGTCTACTTTAGTACTTTTAAAACTGTGACTAGTATTTCCTCATTTCATTTCAGCCTTTCAGGGTTTTCAGTCAGCAAACTGTTGAGTACTCGGTTCAATGCTTTTTGCAGTTGCTGCTTTCCAGGAGAGCCTTTCCTTGTTCTTTCAGGCAAGGTTTGTAATACTTATTTTCAGATACATTTTACCAAATTGGGAAGGGATATATTAAGCAATCATTTAGTATTCATCAGAAGGTATTTTAGATCCAAATTGACCTAAGGATCTAGAGGCTCTGATGCTTAGTTTCTCCAGCTTCTGTCACCACCACTACCACTTAACTTGCTATTCCAGTGGTATATTCAGTGGTAGCTTGCCTAAACATCATGTCCTAATACTAACTATAACGTATTTGATTTATCTGACAATACTAACTGCTATACTACTAAAATAAATAATCTCTCTGATGTTCAGCTAAATCTTGATTTTTTTTTTTTTTAAATTCTTTTACAGTATTGTTTGACAAGACTTGCATTCTCTAAAACTTTAATGACTGGAATTAATGTTGTTTATATATAATGCTTCTCCCCACCTTTGTTACTATTTTCCCTTGAGTTGTCAGGTCAAGCTGTAGAGAGAAAATTTGTGCAGCCAGAGTTCATCTGGAATTGAAGCTACCACAAATGTGGGGGACAATAAAAAGAGTTTTTTCAAATATATTAGTGGCAATAGTACAGAAATATCCCTGGCCTATTACAAGATGAGGATAGTCACGTCACAAACAGGGACAGAGACAAGGCAGAGGTGTTTCACACTTTCATTCCCTCTGTCTTTAACATGAATGACAGACTAAGGGGGTCTCAGTGCCCTGAGTTGGAGGACCATGACTACAAGAATGATCAACTCCCAGATGACCATGAAATTATGCAGGATCTGCTGCTCCAGCTGGGTCTCTGCAATCTGTGAGGCCTGATGGGATTCATCCCAGAATCCTCAAAGAGCTGGCTGATGCCATGACAAAACCTCTCTTGATGATTTTTTGAGTGGTCTTGGGAATCCAGAGAGTTCTCAGCTACGGGAAGGTGGTGAAGGTTACCCAGATTTTCAAGAAGGGCAAGAAGGAAAGCCCTGGTAACTACAGGCCTGTCAGTCTCACTTCAGTGCCCAGTAAAGTTATGCAGATTAGTCTGGGAGATGCTGAAAAACAATGCAGTCATTGGTTACAGCCAGCATGGCTTCATGAGAGGAAAGTCCTGCTTATCCAACCTGACTTCCTTTTAAGACAAGGGAACCTACCTAGTTGTTCAAAGGAAACCAGTTGATGTAATGTTTTGGTGTTTCAATAAAGCTTTCCATAGTGTCTCTCACAGGATCCTTCTGGACAAACTGTCCAGCAAATCTGGATAAACACATCATGTGATGGGTCAGCAGTTGGCTCCTGGGTCAAGCACAGAGGATAGTAGTGAATGGGGTGACATCAAACTGGTGACCTGTCACTAGTGGGGTTCTGCAAGGGCTCCATCTTAGGCCCTATGCTCTTCAACATCTTTATAAGTGACTTGGATACAGGATTGGAAGGGATACTAAGCAAGTTTGCAGGTGATGCAAAACTGGGAGGAGCTGTTAACTCCCTCAGAGGCAGGGGGGCCCTGCAGAGAGACTTCATCAAATTAGTGGGCTGGGCAATCACTGTAGGAAGTTCAACAAGGGGAAGTACAGAATTCTGCTCCTGGGATGGGGCAACTCTGGATGCATGGACAGACTGGGGAATGAGATGCTGGAAAGGGGTGCCATGGAAAGGGACCTGAGGGTCCTGGTCGATGGCAAGTTGAATCTGAGTCAGCAGTGCCCTGGCAGCCAGGAGGGCCAACCCTGTCCTGGAGGGCATCAGACAAAGCATCGCCAGGTTGTCGAGGGAGGGGATTGTCCCACTCTACTCTGCACTGGGCCAGTCTCACCTTGAATATTGTGTGCAGTTGTGGGCACTGCAATATAGGAAAGATACTAAGCCATTAGGAAACGTCCAAAGGAGGATAATGAAGATGATGAAGGGCCTTGAGGGGAAGCCATATGAGGAGCTGCTGAGGGAACTTGGTCTATTCAGGCTGGAGAAGAGGAGACTGAGGGGAGACCTGACTGCACTTAAAACTTCCTTGTAAGGGGATGAGGAGGGTTATGCACTGGTCTCTTCTCTGTGGTGACCAGGGAGAGGACCCAAGGGAATGTCAGGGAAGGCTAAAGTAGGATATTAGAAAAAAGTTCTTCACCCAGAGGATGTTTGGGCACCTTAGTTCCCCATGGAAGTGGTCGCAGCACCAATCCTGACAGAGTTCAAGAAGCATTTGGATGATACTCTCAGGCACATGGTGTGACTCTTGGGGATGGCCCTGTGCAGGGTCAGGAGTCGAACTTGATAATCCTTGTGGGTCCCTTCCAACTCAGCATAATCTGTGATTCTGTAAACCTCCCAGAGCTCATTTAGGAGCTGCACAATTGCCCCTTTCTGTATGCCATTTGTCACATGCATTTTCAGTCCCTTAAAAGCTCTTGGTTTGTATTGCTCTCAATGGCCTTATATTGTGTCTTGTTTATCAATATGTGGGAATTCATAATTTCTCTTTTAGGCTCATGGCTATTTATTTCTCCTTTTAATATTTCTAGTTTTTTTCTACTTATAGCCTATATTTAACTCATGATCCAGAATGGGCTTTCAGAGTTGTTCTCTACTGGAAGATGATTTTATTTTTGATATACAAACATTGCATTCTTAACTCTCATTGACACCTTTGGTGCCTGAATTTTTATTGTGTTCAGCTTAATTGAAGTGTGGAAGATTAGTCTTTCAGAACTGTGAAATAAAATGTGATGTTGTACAGACTGTCCTGATTCTGCTTTTATGCAATATAATCATAGATTCCTAGGCATAAACTATTCCTCGTGACGGTTTCATCTTTAATTTTAATTCATTGTAACAGATGTTGTGTAGTTGTTCTGCTGTTGTGGTGAAAAATCTGTCAATCTGGTTTGGAGGAAAAAAAGAAGTGTTACAACTGATTGCTCAAACCTAGTAACTTGATGTTGTCTGACAAATTTTTCTTTAATGTGAAACTTGATTTTTTTTTCCCTAGTGTAAGTTGATGGTGTCTGCTAACTATCCAGAAGCTTCCATAAGCAAGCTTTCTAGCTTCAGTTTTGTCATGCACATGTGTAGTTTTGAATGATTACTGATTTGTCTCCTCTTGACTCAGCCTTATCTTTCCTGGACAGATTATGTGAAATACAGTAGACTTTCTCATTCACATTTGCAGAATATGCATCATTTCACTGAGTTTTACCAGGTTACTACTTAATCAGAATCTCAAATATCAGTTTTTATCTTTTTGCTTAGCTTTGAAAGGCAGTTGATCTATCTTCAGTGTTTTTGAATCACATGGCTTCAAATTCTCTTCAGTAATCACATCTGTTATCTTAAATACCATCTCTGTGATGAGGTAGTTGGATGCCAGCTAGGTTACTCCAGGGAATACTGTTTCATTTGGTACCTTCCCACAGAAGCTGTGTAAATTTGAATGGAGCTGAAAAGTCTGTATTGCCACCAGTAATCTGGTAGATCTCTTTTTTGGTGTCTCTGTATTTAGTTCATGTTCTATTTCCACTCATCTACCCTGAGTATTGCAAGAAGTATTCCATAAAAATTTCCTGTGATTGTTCAACTTAAAATTCCTTGTCTCCTGGGTTTTTTTTTCAGCTGTTCATTCTAGCAGGCTCCTTCCAAAACACATGCATTCTTTCTTCTCCAGCTGTGAAGTTAGTTCTTATTTATAAACAGTCAGATGAAAAGAAACATTTCTAGCTGGAAAGAGTAAATTTGTTTAAGGCAAGGGCATGCTAATGTAAGGATTCTGTGAAATTGCACAACTTAGCAAAATGAATGAAGTACTTTCAAGTGAGCTGCATTGCTGAATCTGAATTTTGTGTTAGAATTTAACAAAGTGTCACGATTGCATTTTTTTGTTAATAAAGCTAAAAGTCTTCGGAATATTTTGTACTTGTTTTGGTTTGTAAATGTGAGAGACAAAAATGTAAAAAATTTGAAACTTGTCTGATTTATATATCTTAGTCTCAATTTCTTTTTCCCTGCCTTGAAACGTGGAAACTTGCTCTGCAGTGACAATTTTAAGTTCTCTTGGCTTTAAAGTTAAACAGTTTGTGTCTATCTAATTTGAAAAAAATTTGATCATTTTATTTTATGTTTATTTCACTGTTGAAATGCATCACAATATATCTTGGTCTTGAGTTTATTACCTATATTCACACATCACTGAGTTTATCTAACAAACCGGAACAGAACTCAGCTGTAGAAAACCAGAGTTTTTCAAAGGATCAGAATATAAGCATATTACAGTTTTCGTATTTGAGTATTTATTAAGAGCCTTTAAATAAATATACAATTTCAGCATTTACAGAGAGGTGTATTTTGATAAGTCATGATCAGCAATTCAGTACGATTAAAAATGAATTCTGAACACAATATCCATAACTCTTTCTTATATCAAATGTGTCTTTGAAAGTTTTTTGAAAGATCCTGCCTTTACCAAGTGTAGGAAAGGACATTTTTATAATTTCAGTGTTTCCTTTCAGTAATTAACAATACATTATTGTTTCTTACCTCAGAATTGATGGTACTTAAAGATGGTTACATAGTGTATACAAACATGTACACACTAAAGCTTCTATGCAGTAGCAAATAAGTTGAAACTGTACTTTTAACAGAGAATATGGGAAATTCTCAAATTTTTAGTTGTAGGATTTTTTAAATATACTGTTAGTCTAGTTCTAAATCTGTGATTTTTCTTGTACTCTCTTTTATTGCAGTGAGCCATTTCTAAATGTGTTGGTGTTGTGAAAACCTGTTGAAGTTGTATAACCAGTTAAATGTAAATTGGTATTTGATGGAAGTGTGTGGTGGCAAAACAAGGATATATTTTCAAAGACAGTGGGCTTTTAAAATTGCAGGATCATTTCCCTGTGACAATATTGTTGACATCAGAAGTCAAAATAACTTGTGCTTTGGTTTATATTTTTTTACATTTTCTTAAAAAAATTATGTGTTTCAGAGCAATTCATGATGTTAAAGCAACAGACATGGGAATGAGCAAAGTGCGATTCAAGGCAGAAGTAGACTTTGATGGGCGTGTTGTTACGCGGTCTTACCTGGAAAAACAAGACATTGAACAGCTGCTACAAGTATGTTTAAAAAAATTATTTTGTAAGCCCAGTATTTGATACTTATTTTCCAATTTCAAGCATGTCTAAATCCAGGATTTGCAAGTAGCTGAGATACATTTCACTTTCTCATTTTGAAGGGTTGCAGATGTTCTTACTTTGTGTTAGTGTTTTAAATGTCTGTGCATGGAATCATATAATGTGTTGCTGAAACAGTGCTGGTTTTGTTCTGAGTAAGGTGTGGGTAAGAGAATGTCAGATTTTTTTTTTATTATTAATTTTTTGTTAGGAAATACAGATTAAAAAAATAATAAGAATATAATTCTTCCAATAAATTTTTTATTAAATTGCAAGATCTACCACTAAAACTAGAAGCCTGTTACCTGCAGATAAACCTCTTTTTTGGCAGATCCTTTTGCCTTGGGTGTTAATTATGCAGTCTTAGGGTTTACAGGTCTGGCCATTCAGACTTGGCTTGAATATGGATTGCTTATGTGATTTACCATTCTGGGGATGTTCAACAATTAGACATCCTTAAGTAAGTGTCAGTCTCTGATTTCTCTTTTCAATATAGACGTACAAAACTGCTCTCAGCTGGATTCTATATGGCAAAGCTTTGAAGTATGAAATAAATAATTTATCTAAACTAAAAGGAGTTTTAAGTGAGCAAAAAGTTTTGCTTGCTTACTCGTTTTCAGTGATCCCTTCTTTATATACATTTGGTTGTGTACCTACAAGATTTATTCCTTTGCTACCCTTTCAAAATGAAATGTAGATGTTAGATGTCTGCATTTTATGTTTGTTCAACCCAACTTAGAAGTTACCTGAGTTTACCTTTAAATTTTACATTGCAATTTTTTAAACCATTCCTTAGTTATCCAAGTTTTTAAAATGTGTTAATGTCAAAATAAGCATATATATGTATTTATAGTGCAGTAACTGATCTATTAATATTTTAGATATCAATTTAGTATGTTTTTAAGGGGAAAAGCTTTGTACCACCGAGGCACTGCAGGTTTGCTTCGTTTTATATGGCCAGCTGCTTTGCTGTTACCATTATTTGGTACGCTAGTCTTTTCTAACTTTTGTTCATTACCCACTATTCCCTTTGATTGCATGCAACCTTCCCTAGTTCTTTCAATTCTTCTAGTATTGTTGGGAAAGATCTTGCTGAGTGTTTCTAGGTTGGCAACTGTTTCTAACACAGGTCATTGTAAATTCATGTAGGAACCTTGTGTCAGCTATGAAACCGTTGTTGAAGGGTGGTCATTCTCAGTAGGACTCAGCCATCCGAGGGCAAAAGCAGACATTGTGCTTGCTGTTTGAGCTATACTTTTTCAAATAAGTAGCTCATTCAACTAGCATTGCTGCCAACATTACTCTTTCTACAGTTGTAAAATATTGGTTGAAATGCTGTCATTCAGATTATCTCGTTTCTTTTCCTTGTTAGACTTGATGTGATCATAGTAGTCATGGATTGTGGTTGAGGTATCTTTTAAGCTTGCTCGATTATGTTATTCCTCTTCACTTTTAGAGTAGTGGGAAGGGGAAACAAATTGATGTCCTGTTGTAGTGGTGTACACAAGAAGAATAAGTAGTTACTGTGTCTGTTTGCAACAAATTGTTTATCATAAACATACTGCATCTGTATTACCTAAACTATGGCTGAGATACTACAGTGCAGATGGCTTCTGGGCAGCTTAGGGTGAGATTTCTAAGGAAAACTCATGGCTTTAAATTGAAAATGATAGATTTAAATTAGATATAAGAAAAATTTTCTTTGCTGTGAGTGGTGAAACAGTGGAACAGGCTGCTTGGAGAGAAGTTGTGAGTGCCCTATTACTGGAAGGGTTTAAGGGCAGATTGAATGGGGCCCTGGGCAACCTGGCATAGTGGAAGGTGTTCTTCCCCATGGCAGCAGGGTTGCAACTAGATGATCTTTAAAGTCCTTCCAACTCAAACCGCTGTATGATTCTGTGGCAATACTGTAATACCTGCTTTGATGCTGCTGATGTCTATGTTTTTTTGTAGAGTGGAGTATAATACTGTGTCTTCCTTAACCTCATTCCTTCAGTTTCATATGCTGTGGGTTTCCTAGTCTAAGTTCCTGTCAACTACTGTCAAGTTTTTTATATTATGGAGGAACTGTATTTACAGCAGCATTTGTAGTAATCCTTTGGGATTTTCAGATGAGTTGATTATGTAATGCCCAGAGTAGGCAGGGTAACAGAATAGGAAGAATGTAGGAAAATGGGAAAGAATAACACAGGAGTTCACTGCTCTGCCTTGCTGTGAGGAATGAATACTGCAGAAACTCCTAGAAAGTGAATGAAATTCTCTAAACTTATTTGGAAAGGTAAGGAGGAAATCGATAAAGATAGAAGAAGGTTTTATGCAAAAATGGTAAATGCAGGTGTAATGGTAGAGCCAGCTGTTTTCATCGAATGGATGCTACTCTCCTGTGTCTTTGAGACATAAGAACAGATGATGTTTTGAAAGGAAATGGCAAGAGCTGAAGTGTTTTGTTTAGGTGTTTTTTTTTTCCTCCTCTTGAAATATGTCAAGATCCTCTGGAGTGTTATTCCTTTATTTTCTTTCCCTCATCTCAGTCTTTTAAATTTGATTTCTTCCTAGGAAATTCAGCAAGTGAAAACCCTTGAAGAATTAGAAGCCTTCATGCTTAAGCATGGTGAGAACATAATTGACACACTGGGAGCTGAAGTAGACAGACTTGAAAAGGACCTGAAGGTAAATTTTAACTGCTTAATAGGGAGTGCTTATTCTCTGATATATTTTAAACAATGCCATTGCATCTACTTTTTGGAATTTCATTTGTAATTATGTGAAAGGGAATCCTAATGCAGATTTTCTTGCTATAGTATTATTAACTAAGTTCTGACCACTAGCAAACCCTCACTTTGCCACTGATCCATTTATTGTGTATTTTGTTCCGTTTTATACCAACATAGAACAATTTTGTTATTAAATAGACCTGATTGTGTATTTCTTACTGTATTCTCAAGATATCAGATTATTTATAGGCTGTTGAATTCTGGTTTGGCTGCAAAAAAGCAAATTTCAGTTTATTTTTTTTTTAATCTGGTGCTTAGCATTGTATGAAATGTATCTATGTGATGGGAGTGTTATTCAACATCTTTTGCTCTTGCTGAAGCAGTGCAGTATTTACTTTTTTTACAAGCCTCTCAGCTTCCTTATAATTACTTTTTTTTATTCTGCAACTTAAATATCCTTTGGCTGATGCAACAAAGGATTGTTTCCATTTTTAATTTTACAAGTATATTGTGACTGTCAATCTTGCCTTTCCAGCATGAATTCAGAACTATAAGTATATTGACTACCAGACAAATAGTCCTGCCATGACTGCTTTTTCTGGCCATGAGACACCTCTCAAGAGCGTGTTTGTCCTTGCTTATTATATTTGATAAATATTCTATTTTTAGTTTCTGGCCCTAGGATTGTGCTGTTTAAAAATCAAAATATTATTTTTTAATTTAATTGCACCAGCAGAATAAGTTCTTCATGGTTCTTGAGGAGTAGGATCATGACTAATTATTTTATAAGCATAAATATTTCCTATTATTCAGGAAAGTATCTGTTAAAAATTTATGAAAGTGAGATATGTATATATATGTTTATTTGGACACTTTTATTTGAAAACGACCTGGTTTTTTAAAATCAAGAGCTGCTTCTTACTTTAGAAGGCGTAAGAACTAACTTACCTGTGATGTTGTAAAATATTTGCCAAATAAAATTATGACTTAGCCTCAAAAAAGGGCTTATAGTATGGGCAATGTTTGTTGAAGGTCATCTTCATTTTAAAATAGACCCTGTTACCCGTAAAAGGGATTTGTACCCAGTTGTGAATGTCTTACTGGAAATATATTTATAACCGTGTGCAAAAATATAAATATTTCTAATACTGTTTTTTTTTTTTTAAATTTTATTTCAGCAACGAAATCCTGATGTTCGTCATGTGGATTTGGAGATACTATAGACTTGAACAGGAGAAATCTTCAGCTTGCTACTCTTTTGGAAAAAAGTCATGTAAAGGGCTGAAAAGCTTCTGAAATTGCAGTGACCTCAGCACCATACCTCGCTTACTTTTGCTGTAGGCTTCCTGGACTGTTAGCACTGCTTCTGTTTCTGGAAGAGTGCTAGACTAGCAGACAGAAATTTCCATGAACAAATCAGTTTTAAAAAGCTACTTGAGTTAAATTCCACAGTAGAGTCTGTCCGAGTGTATTTACTGTGATCCAGAACTAAAGACTTGAGTTTTAGTTAGGCAAATAGAGCTGCCTGAAGCTATACAACACACTTAGTTTTTCCATTTGTGTCCCTTTGCAGTCAGTTTGCACTTCTTTAGTTTCTTTCAAGATATCATTAAAGGTTCTTGGGAGATATTAAGATTAGCTAGGAAGAGTTTGTTCCAGTGGAACCTGCCAACCTCAAACTAATTGTAATATTTCACTTGTTCGATTGTTTCACAGTTTTTCTTTTCTGAGACAAATTCTTTCAAATGGGTGCCGACCTTCCCTCATATACCATGACCTGGAAACCTTCTTTTTGCCACCATTATGATTACCAACTGCACTTGAGAAAAATAAGGTTTTTCACCTCAGTGGAGTCAGCTGTATAGGTTTAGCCAGAGCATATTAAGTTACTGTGAACAATTACTGTGTACGAATTTCGATGCACTTCCTCTTTTTAAGTTTTGTTCTTTTTTTCCCTACTTTGATACTTGTTTTCTTATTTGTAAGTATCTTCAGATGTAATCTGGGAGATATTTATGGTAGTGCTTATTAAAAGTTACCTGGCATTTTTGGCTTTTTATATTTTAATAGACTCTATTGCCAGATATGGTGTTTCCTAGAAGGTGCAAGAGATGTAGTGGGAATATACAGTAGTAAAAAATGAACTATTTATAATTAAACAAGTGAATACATTGTATTTTTAATTTATTTACCTCTAGATATTGTTATCTGAAATCAAAACCACTTACTCTGTTTTTTTACAAAGTTGACCTTATTTGGGAAAGTAAAGTAATTCTATCAGTGGTCTTCAACTATCCAGAGATAAGTACTTAGTTTGTAACTTTGAAATGTGAAATTCAAACATTGTATATAATTGGCCTCAAGGTTTTCTATGACAGGTTCCCAAGCTGTACCTGAATCTTTGAGACCCAGTCTTTGTTAATAAGGCCATGAGTACTGAGCACGTAAGTTGAAATATAAGTGGAATAACTGTATATAAATAACACAGGCAAACTTTTTAATGCACTTTAATGTAAAATAAGATTTGCTCATGGGTGAGAGGTAGTAAATAAGACCATCCTAATAACTCAGTTGCTGAATAATGACTTGCTGAAAGAGGAAATGTTGATATGAAACACAAGGCTTCAAAAATCAGTTTAAGATTAAAGTATAAGTATTGCAGCAGATAATTGTGAAGAGCAATATGTCCAGATTTGACTAAAAGCTTTTTAGAATGATTTTTTTCATACTACGTGTCACCAGTGAATTATGAGAATTTAAAATAGCATGCCTTTTTGGCAATTGCAAAGCACTTTGCATGATGGTCATTTTAAGTAGAAAAACATTCCAGAGTTAAGATACAGATGGGACTTCCCATGCAGTAATTGTGGGGGAAAGGATCTCTTCAGTACCTTTGTCCATAATCCATATTCAGTGGTGGCTTCTTTGTAGCATAGTACCTTATTATGGCTAATTCAAATGAAGCCTTGCTTTATCTGGTTTTCTCCTATTTTAGAACCAGTTAGTATATTTAAGCCTGATGATTTGAAATGCAGTTTAAAGGTAATTTGGAAGTCTCCTGTATCACATAAATAAGGCATATTTTTGCACATGATAAATATTTACTTTTCTCCTTGCCCTGCCATGTAAAATTCATCCCATCTCAATATGCATTCTGCTGGTATTAATCTTACTTGTGAAAAGCACTGGAATCTGGTAACGCATAACCTGTTTTCTTCTCCCTAGAATATTTATATGAATTTTGAATTTGAATAAACATGTTAATAAGCCAGTTATTCCAGAAATCTTAAAAACGTGAAGAGAAGTAAAACTGGGAAAATACTGTTCCTGGGGAGGTTAGTGAAGACAGCCAGTGTGATTGAAGTGGCTTGTGTGCTGGAGTTACCGATGAATGAGGAATGTCAGTAAGCACTTTGCAGGGCAGAAGTTTCCCTTCGAGGTTAGTAAATGTTATCTCAGTAGCAAAGTGTTCCTATATTATTTCCAAGAGGAGGCATGAGTTTATATTCTTGGAGGACATCTGCTTCAAAAGCCTGTATAAATGTTTCTTTTATTTATCAGATGTATTTCATCTGAATTCTGATCCACATTTCCTTATTTGAGACAGAAGAATACCCATCCACAAACCTTTTCTTTGTATTTCAAGATAGAATTCAGTTCCTAGTCTCCCAGTTACGTTATGGATTACGGCGACACAATATGTTAAATTTAAGAAGCCAGAACTTGAATGTTTTTTGGTACATTATAGTCAAACAGTTTGAAGACCCAGTTCCATTTGTTAAAGTGACTGGATGGAGATGTACCACAAAAAGGCATTGTAGACTGGTTTTGGCAGTACCTTGTAAGTTTACATGCCACGCAGATGGATGAAAATACTGATTCATGAAACCGGTCAGGTTGGAAAGGCAAAGTAATTCCAAGATGTTACATTTTAATTTATATCTTACAATTTGCTGATTGCTGTTAACAGATTTGACATTTTTACTGTTTTTCCCTTTAACTGTGTTTATAGTAAAAAAACTTGAGGTGATGTGGGTCCAGGACTTAGTTTACTTTTGTTTTAATGTTTTTGGGGAAAATTATTAGCAAATACATTTACATTATAGAATTAAAGAAAACTTACAAGGTGTAGAGGAGTGGATTTTTTCTTTATCACAAATGCAATTACATAATTATTCTTTTGGACTGATTTTAAGCAAAAGGAGTAAGGATTTACCTAACAATAAAGTCATATTCTAGGATTTTTTCAATAAAGGTGTGGTGTTTTAAAATAATTTGTTTTTGTAGACTGGCCTTGCAAGTTCTATATTTTGAAATTGTGTTCAAAATAATACTGCCCTCTCTGCTTTGTGGAAGATTGCTTACATGCTGTGCAGTGTCTCATAATTCTGTAAAACTTGTGATGTTTGAAAAAATTGTCTTAGTGTTCCAATATACTGAATGATCTTAATGTATTTTAAGTCCAGATTGGCTGGATGCTAATAATGCTTTTCTGTAGAATTTGTTTTTCTGTTGAAAGATAAAATTCTGAAATGCTTCTCTTTCCCCTAGGAATGAATTTCAAGTCTTAAATTTTCTCCTTTCTACACTGGAATTCAGTATTTGATGTGGTCTCTTTCTAAAGCATATATTAACGATATGGTAGCAGTAAATACACCAATAGACAACTGTATTAGAGGGACTGTTTGCTGCTTGTGTTCTGGTCTAGAAGCAGTGGGGCCTCATGTAACACATTTTTTAAGGAAAAGTTTGCATCCTTCATCTTTTTTAGACTGTTTTTTTCTATCCTTAAATTTCCACACAGATTTTATTGTTTTTTAAAATGACTCTCACTTTTAAAAGAGCAAGCTATTATGGGCATCTTATGTTTTTAATAGCAGGAGTAAATTCTACTCTTGGACTCTGGATTTTGTATTGTCTTGTTCATTTATAGCTGATAATAGTGATTACTGTTTTAAAAGCTACAAACCGTGTTAGCCAAAACTGAGTTTTCTGATTCATGGCAGGTGCAGTTTTTTCAGCTATATCTGCAGTCTCAGTTTTTATTGAGAGATTTTTACTGCCACCTCTTTGGTAAGGGAGAGTACAGGGAAGATTTTTTAGGTATGTTTTGTCTAGATTATAAACTGATTGCAGTTTTGTGTTCTCTTATTTCAGCTGCCTTTTTTTCTGTAACAAACAAAAAAATTATGGAAGTACCTCTAATAATGATGACTGCATCAAATACAGGCACGATGCAAAGAGTTTTTAGGCCTTCGTGTATTGAAAGTGTAGTGATTTTTGAAATTTTTGAAAAATCTAAATGAAGTAATCCTTTTTCTAAAGTGATTTAGATCAGTTCCTTATAGAAGAAACCACGGAGGCATATTGTTTAAGATTTGAAGCAAAGTGTTTCCTTTCACCATCATATGTTCTTAAGGCATTTTGGCTTGGTAGAACAATTGATGAATATTGATTCGTGTACAAAGCCTGCACTTGTGTGCATTCCTAAAGGCTTACAGAAGTGAATATAAAAGGACAATGTGTTTTTTTACTTCTAGCTTAAGAATTGTGCTGCTTCTATTCTTATTTCTAGCTCTGAATAGAGGGTGCCACTAACATCTCTCTTGTAGTTTACCTGTGCAATGTAAATGAGAAGTTGAGATGTACCAAAAAGATTTTTTTTTATAGAAGCATTGTGTAGCTTAAATAATTTTTCCTTTTTTGTTAGTGAGACACAAATCTTTACGACATTAAAAAAAACCCAAAAAACCAAACAAACAAAAAAAAGGGAATTCAGGCTTCAAAGCACAATAGTCACATTTTTGAAATGCATGTCCTTTGAGCAAAATAAAATGTGCCAGGAGCTCTAAGTGATTGTAAGGACTATAGAAACTGCAGTTAGGCTTTGGTGAAGCAAAATAAAGTAAGCTAAAAGTGTGTGGCAAAAAGAACGCAAGGAATGGAAAGACCCAAGATGTTAAGCACTTGGTAATAGGAAAGGATGAACACAATCTGAAAAACTTGTCCAGAAATGAGAAATGATGATCAGAGAAGAACAGAACAGTAAGAAATGACATTTTATTAGCATACATAAAACTAGGCAATATAACATTCCCTTTCTTGTAGCAGTATTCTGATAGTTGGATAATTCCTCCTCCCCACCCCCAGCAAAACTCATCTTTTTTTCCCCTATACTTAAAATCAGCGCCTCTATTTAACTGTCCCAATATGGTGTTCAGCCTTGCAGATACAAACCTCTTTGTCCTCGGAAAACTTAGTTTTACTGCTAAGTGTGATGGTGTAATCTCAGTCTGGAGCTTTGTTGGTGAGGTATGTGTTTGGTGGGTGGAGGGTGAGTAATGTTAATTGTGGAAATGGGAGCTGGAGTGAATTAAATAGAAAATGAATGTACTCTTTCAGAGAGAAAATGATTGAAGTACCATACTGAACATGTTACGGAAAAAAAGGTGCTCTTCTAATGTTTACAGAATTCTTGCAGTGGACTGTAGTCATTGGTGAATACATTAGCACATATTTTTTAAGTTGCTTAAATGTCTGTGGATAAGCAAGATTTCTAATTAAATAATATTCTGAAAACTAGCTAAAATATTTCAAATTTAATGTGAAAAGGATGTATGTTTTTTTTAATACCACAGACAAAGACTGTAGCAGCTTATAGATAGGTGGAAAATATTCTGTATTGCATTAGGTGCTTGTGGACATTTTTTTTTTATTCTTTGTACGTCAAAGCCACCAGTTAAAGGGTCTTGGTTACTTTTATAAGCACTACACTAGCAGTAAGCCCAGTCAAATTTCTGTAGAGCCAACATTTAAAGTGCTGTTATGGGAAGAAGGTGTTTGTTAAAATAGTGGAATACATGTCCACACTCTAGCATAAGTTTGATTTTTGTAATCTCAATTTAAACTGTATTTTAAACTTTTGAGGTTGTTATCAGCTTCTTCAAATCTGAAGTTGGAAGAAAAACAAGCAATGATGTATAAATGATGTAATATAAAGGGGATTTAAAAAAGTTTCTTTTAAAAATATGCTGAAGGATTACGTGAGAAGCATTTAAAAATGCCTAAACCACTTGAAAAGCATTTTGGCTATTGCTAAAATTGTATTAAATTTGAAACTCAACAGGGGAGGATTTTTGCTGGTGGTAGAACTTTCAAAAGGCAGTCTCAAGGTTGAAATATATTTTTCCATGCAACCTCTTAATGAAATTCACCACCCTCCCTCCTGTCCACCCCCTTCTAGCTTTATTGGCTTTTTGATTCTGTGTCTTTGTTACTCCATATTACTATGGGGAAGTAATTTTGATTTGTGAGGTATCAACATTTAAATACTTACCTGCATATGTTCCTTGTTTTGTAATTATACTTGAATTTGGTACATTCTGTGTCATGTCTGGAACTTGTAATTACTCAGTAAAATGTTGCATAGCTGGTAAAGGTTGCATTCCCTTAATTTAAGCGATTTCATATATATTGTAAAGGTAACCAGTAACACTGGCTTTAGGCAGCTGATGATTTGCTATGTGTCTGAATTCAAAAGGCAAATAACTGTTTTATGGATGCAAAACAAAGGTTATAGCCATCTATGTACTAGTTATTCAGTTTGCCTTTATGATGCTGACAGTCCACACACTGTTAAGGAGCAACCTGCCCAGGAGGGCCAAGCTCTGTTTATTAGTACCATGTACTGGTAACTCCCCTTTTCATCCTATTTACCGCCACCCTCACAAGAGTGCAGTTTCTTCACCAGTACAGAGAAAGCTCTTTCTGCCTAGCTCGGAGACTCCATTGTCACTGTTTCCAGTTTGGACATATCCTGATACAGAAGTAAGGATGTAACGAAAAAAGGTTGTAATACAGATGGGTTGCCTGTCTGTGTATAGTCAAAGGAATGGAGAAAATTCCTTGTTGGGTTTATATTTTAGAGTCACATAGTAACTGTAGTTTCACAATCCCAGCAAAGCTGTCCAAGCCTCTTAAGAAAAAGCTTGAAATCAGTCAGCTTAGAAGGGATTTAATGTACTGTCTGATCATTAAGTGCCACTTTTTATCACTAATACTGATAAAACTGATGATTTACTCAGTTATGGAAAGAACTACTTGTAATTGGGGTAAAAAAACCTGTATGTGATTGGAAAGAAATGGCAGTCAAAAATGCCAGAAGCCTGGGTGATGAAGTAGAGAAGCTTGAAAAACTCTGGAGTTTTTGTCTGGATGGTATCAGCAGAAATAAGGTGGTCAAGCAAGATATTGCGGGAAAGATTTTGGCTGTGCAGCATAATGTCCTGATTGCTAAAGGTGTTTGTTCTCATAGTTCAGAGACTCTCAAGGAATATTTGTTGGCTTTGTTTTATTTGTGCTTCTTTTTGGTGTGGTTGATGGTGTTTTTTAGTTTTGCTTTGTTTTGTTTTTTTTTCTAACCCTTAGTGAACCAAGATTTGCCTGAGCAGAGAAGGGACAGATTTCATGGCCATGTCTCTTGTCTATCTGAGGTCAAGTCCAAATATTGGACTGTCTTTTGGGCTGTCTGATTAACCACGCAAGTGGCCCTAGCCACTTTGAAAGAGGGAGAGAGCTGTCTTTTCATGTGCTGTAACTTGGAATCTTAAAAATTCCTTATTTACTATTTGTGGTATTCGTTGAAAGGACATTCTTAAATAATCATGTGAAGTGGGACCTTGCAGTCAGCTAGTTGGAGGTGATCTTAACAGTGCGGTTCAAGAATGCATTTTGTCTGTCTTTCCTAGTATTTTATGAAGGACTTCATTAAAAGATCATGAAAAGTAAACCTTCCTTTACCATTTCAATGAAACTGTTTTTGGAAACCTTCGGAAAAGGAACATAATTTCTGCCTTCACAGAAGTTGTGACAGCTCAGCTTCTAGTAAGTTACCTATTGATTTACCCAAGCTTTGTTGTGATTTTTTTTTTTTTTTTAATTTAACACTCCTTAAGTTCTGGTGCTGAATTAAGATATAGTAGGATCTTTCCTAGACATTCCTTTCTACCAATGAAGTGGCTTCAGTGGTTTTTAGTTCTCTAGTTTAAACTGGTATTCAATGTTTTATTTTTCTTTTTTTTTCACCCAAAATATTGATTGAATAGCCGGTTACTACTGAAATAAATCTGGCCACTCAGGATACACAAAGCATTATGTTTAGTGCCAAAATTCTGATTGTTCCTTTTTTTTTTTTTTTTTCCCCAAGGCAGTCAGCCCATCTTGCATGTGATGCACATACAAATACATTCCTGTGTGAACTTGTCTTTGCATGATATCTTTGACTATAGATTTGAGCTTCACTGATCATGATCATCATGAAAGAGAACTGGTATCTCAGCAAAAATTAAATACAGTGGAAGAAGATCCTAATGAATTTGAACAGTTTGGAAACCTTGATGAAAGACATTTCATGAAGGATGTGGCTTTAACTCATTTTGCTTCCTCCCCTTTATGCCTTGCAATGATTTGTGTGGTTCTGACTTCTGCTGTAGAACTTCAGCCTCTGGGTTGTTCAAAACAAGGGCTTTGTGTAGAGAAGACTAATTCCAAAGTCTATGTTCCAGGAGCTCCAGCTGCTTGGGAGGCAACGGGGCACTTCTGGATCATTGAGGGAGATGCATAGCAATGCTCTGTCTAGCATTTGGTGAGTTTATAAATGTGCCAAGGTTAACCTTTTTCTTGGACATTAGTGTCACCCTAGAACAATCTTCCTGATGCTGTGGATGGGAAAGGTACCCTGTATGTTTTCCTTCACGTTCCTTTTGTCAAGAAATTGTGTTGGAACTGTTTGCTTCTCTGCTTCTTGGATTGGATTATCCTTTAGAAAATTAAAAAAAAAAAAATCCCTCTTCCATCAGTTCAATAAGTAGTTCAGTTGTTGACTCTTTCAGTTTCACATCCTTTTGCAAGAAGACTTCAGTTTTTCACTCAGGTTACTATGTCTTTTTGAATAGTTTAATTAGACTTTTTCTGCAATGCTATTGACCCTGTTCCTAAATGGGAACTAAATTTAATATTAACTTTTCTAACTGGAAACTACTTTGAGTCATTAGCAAATCTTTTTCTTTCCATTTCCCTACAAAGACAGCCTAGGTTGAGGTAATTTTATCTGTCAGATGAGAGGGAAAGTTTAAAGCGTTTTTAAGGACAAAAGGGTTTTTTAGCTTTTTTCCCCCCATCACTGTTGTATAAGTTCATGTCAGTTTTTTTCCTTCATTCAGGTAATTAATCTGCTAGTGTGGCTTTTTTTTTCTCCCTTAACACCATACATTTGCACTAGAATCTGCTTTTTTACTTCAGAATGTTGAAGATTCTGTGTAGGAAGGTTACTGTTTTCACAGGGCAAGGTCATGTACAGAGATCTGCCCAGTATTCCAAGGGACTCCCTGCTGCAGCAAGGAAGCTTTATCCATGGAGTGATGTTCATGTATGAACTTGCTAGGAAAAAACCAAGACAGAGCTGCTGATTTAAATAGGTCCCACCAAAGGCAAGGTCAAGTCACATCAGTGGTATTGGTTTGCTCTGTCAATAACTTAAGATGTATATGATTGTCACCTGGAGCTTTATTCACATCTTCCTCCTGCTGTGAAGCACTTGGGAATCACTTGTAATTACCCATAGTGCAGATGAGCAGAAGTAAGAGTCAGGTAAGGAAAGATGAATTATTTCTTCCCTGTTCTCTTTGAGATATCTATGCGCATGTTTACAAACAAGCTGAAATCTGCAGGTCAGTACTCACCAGGTATTGTCCATGCTGCATGAGGTAGTTGATCACAAAGCTGTGGTAAGAGAACATTGTGCAGCCAGTGTCTTAAGGACTCAGCTTTTAGGAGAGAGCAAAATGAGTACTGTTGTGCAAAAGTATCTCAGTCTCCATGTGGCTGGGGGTCCTTATGTCTGCTCTACACTGTTGCTGTTGCCGCACTCCCCAGCCTCCTGGAGGAGGATGGTGTTCCTTCATCAGTGATTTGGGATTTGTTTTATCATCCTGGTTTTATGTACTGTGTGCACTCAAATTACTCTGCAGGCTCACTGCTGTCTTCGAGGGCTTTTCTGTTGTGCTTAGCACTATAGCTCTGGTTCTTCAATAGCACTGATCTTCACAAAACCCCTGTGAAAGAAGAGGTAGAACTGGCTCAGTCCTGAGCACAGTGGGCTGAAGTTTGAAATGTGCTGCATCCTGCTGTGTTCCCTGGGAATGCTGTTTCAGTCTCCTTACTGTGATGGAAGCACTTCTTGTTCTAACATTCCTCAGTCCACTGGCTTGTCAGTGCCTCAGCAGAGGAAAGGAGGCAAAGAAAGCAGCTGTTCTTACCTATCTGAACTGCTGAAGGCAAGATTTTTGCAATGATTACAAAGACTTTTACAATGTGAGCTTGCATGTTGACCCTATTCTAAGCAATCAGGTAAAAACTAAATTTCTTCATATGCATGAGATTCAATGTCTGACTTGGACCTTAAATGATCTCTTCAGGAACATTTTAGGCTTCAGCAAAGATGTAACTGTCAGCAGGTGGGCAGGAGCACAGTTTAACCATTGCCTTACCAGTATGTTTAACAGGTATTTAGTGGAAGTGTGATAAAATGTGACCTTACTGAATTACAACCCCAATCCATGCTGCCTGTTCCCAGTTATCTCCCGTCCTAGGGACCTCCACCTTATGCCTTCTCTCTGCCTGCCCAGCCCTAGGTGCTGCCTCTCATGCTTACCAACTTCTTACAGGCTCTGCTGTTAGATCTAATCTTTCTTTTAAAACTTCAAAAACCCAGTTGTTGCCTCTGGTTCCTTCCCTATGTGCTCTCCTTCCCTGCCAGCTTTCCACACTGAGGTCCTACCCGTACTGCCCCTTCACCCTGTTGGTTTCCTCACAACTCATTTCTGTTCATTCCTGCATCTGGATCTACCCTTGAACATTTCCAGCCATTGTCCAAAAGTCTGGGAAGTCAGTGCTTTTCAAATAGGAGTTAATTATAATTTTTTTTTCCCTGTAGGTTTAATATAGACTTTTTTTTGGCCTACATTTCTCAGAATCACTTGGATTTTTTTTTTGTGAGAGTTTCACTAATAACTGTTTTCATTAATTTCACAAAAAAGTAAATACAGTAGGCTGAAGCCCCCCCATCTAGAAAATACCCACTCAATCCCAGTTAATTTTGAAGTATTACAAGCACTGAGTGTTTTACAGTGGCAATAGTTGGCAACAAGTTCAAATGGCTGACACCAGCCTGTGGTCAAGCCAGTCTTGCTTCACAGCCCTGCAGGAGGGGCTTACCAGGGTGAATGTTTGTCACTGTAATTCCTCTACAAATTACCTGGACTCAGGATTCTCTAAAGCTTTTAAGAGGAGACATTACATTCAGTTATCACTGAATTTGAATTAAAATGGGATTTAAACTTCACTGCTTGAAAATCCAGGTCTTAAGACTGCAGATGGGTACCTCTTTTGAGCAGTTGGTCTTTCTATATAACCAGCACACAAATCTGTGTGGTTGTATTTTGAGGTGAAAATTATTTTATATGCATACTTGAATTCTTCGTACTCTTTCACTGTGCTTGCCAGTGCATCACATCAAACAAGCATTTAATGCAAAAGAAAGTGCTCTAGCCTTTTATATAAATCTAAGTCTAAAACATACATATTTATAGTGAGAATCAGTTGTGATGGCAGTCACACCAACACAACAATGCCTACAGAGAAAGAGAGAGACAGGTTAACCAGAGACTAACTTTTATTGTGCATTTTTATGCAACAGAACAAATGGAACTGGAAGTATGTAGTAATAAAACCAATATTCAAATTAGAATTAACACCTGAAATATTAAACTGTAGGTAACAAATGTCTTTATAATTAAAAAATATTGGCTGTTTAAAAAATTCTCTAAGATTTTATATTCTTTAAAAGAAATGTGTGTTGCCACATAGAAAACAATTCACACATCCTATAGAAATTGTCACAAAAACCTTACTAGTCTATATTACACTATGCACTTTTTTTTTTTTTACAATATCTGGTAAAGGTCTATCCCTAACCTGTACTTACTCTACACAGTACAATCATCATTAGAAAGTATTCATAGAATTAACTACACCATAACAATAAAAATATCCGGATTAATGTTTTCTTTTTAATCACAGTTTCTCCACAAATATTTGTCATAGAAAATATACCGAAGGCATGTTGGCACAGATGGGCGTGCGGTACTTAACTACACAAAGTTTGAGAAGGCAGATACATAAATGACAGTAAGATTAAAGCATATGGAAGGATAAGACAAGAATCTCTATCCTCCTGGGACTTTCTGGAGTGACATGATAGATAGCAGTTTCCTTCTGTCACAAGCCTGCTGTCTACATGCAGAGCTGGGAAGGGATGTGCTGGCTTACAAAGTACACTGCTTAAATATGGGTATCTCACTCTGCAAAGGCTTATAGTGCTATCTGTTATTTCAGGTTCCATACTATTATACCTAACATCTTGAAGATATTTAGACACTTCAATGTGTATGAATTTATAGTACCTCATGAAAAACTTAACTGGAGTTAAGCTGTTGTGGAAGGTTTGCGGTTTGAAAAATGAAATGATTGGGTCAAGTGGTCATGATGGCAATTAAAGACAGACAACTGAGAAAAGTTTTTATGCTCTGTTACTTTAAAACCAAACATGAACTAGAATATGACCTGGTGTCTGAGACTCTGATTCATGTCACTGGCCAGTGTGCATAAGCAATTGAGGGCAGAATTTTGTTCATAAAAAAAGGTCCAAACCTGCAAAGCCATTTCTACTGCCAAAGTGGCTTTCAGGATGAAATTATACTTTTGGTTATTTTGCACAATATGAGAGTAGAGGATTGTGAATGGTTTCAGGATGATGGCTAGGCTTTTTACTCTAAAAATAAAGCTAGGCTTACTGGTTATTTCAGCAAATCTTCAGGTGAGAGGTCTGTCCAGTCCAGTAACTCTCTTCTGAGACTGTTAAAAATTAAATGCTTCTATCTTTAACATCATACAATTAAACATCTGAAAGGAAACCATCACAATATTTACAAAAATACATCGTGATACATATCGCTGTGGACAAATTTACAGTATAATGTTGACTCACATGTTCTGACATGTTCTACCAAATAGTTCTGGCATGTGTCACCACATTAAAACATAGACCAGCAAGACTTACACCATCAGAGCAATGTAACATCTTCTATAATAGTTCTTTTTAAAAAAGTGTAAGTTCAACACCAAAAAGCTACTATAGGATATCTGTACTGTGACATTTCTGTACACTGACTTTCTTCTCTGGAGGCCACCATGTGCTGTTGACCGCTTCAAGAAAGTCACCTTCTGCCTGTAATGAGGGGATGCTGTTCCAAGCCCCTTGGTCTAGTGAGGTCCTGTGTGATTAAATTACTAATTGACTTTTAGAAAATAAATCAGTTAAGTTGGAGCCAGTGAGTGAATCTGAACCCCCTTTTAAAAAATCACCAAAATTAAAATGAACCAAGAGGTATTGGACATTTAAGGGCCTAAAGCATATCCTGCCTGAGTGAGGTCTTGTCTATGGCAGTGCATGGTGGAGCCCATGTCCTGAGGTGCCCCATGGGCCATGACAGACTGGTCACAACTGCAGGCAAAGAGGAGGCAGATGGCAGGAAGTAGCTACTGTGTGGGTGAGCTGAGCCCCTGTGGCTAGGCTGGGACTTGGAGGAGCGCTGCACTCTAGAGAGCCCTTCCTGATCTCTGAGGAAGGGGCTGGATGCCTTCAGCCTTGCCTGGTGCACAGGGAGAAGGTTGGGAAGGAGAGGAGATGGGTAAAAGGAGTAATTAGTAGCTACTCTCGTGGCTTGCACAAGGCAGTGAGGAAAACTGGGGACTGTGAGAGATGCATTCAGGAGAGTCAATGCTGATGAGGTAGCACTAAGGACGGTCAAAAGTGAAGTGAGCTTTCTTTACAAAAAACAGTTCCCTGTACCTGCCAGTGGGAAAACGTTGTCTCAAGAAGAGCTGTTTCAGGCTATAAAGGATGTCAGCATGGGCCTGAGCAACCATAAGGGTAAGGAGATGCAAACACCCCAATGTGGAAAGGAAAGATATAATTTCTTTGGCATTGCCTGTTTCTGGAGTGCATACATTTGGAGGGACAATGGAGTCCTAAACCTTAAAAAAAGGTTTCTAGTAGACTGATTATTGTTTTTAAAGCTGGTGTCTGCTTCCAGTGCTGTGCAGTGTTGTGAATTCTGATCCAACAGCTCTTTTCTTTATAGCTCTTAGATAGTCTGGACCGCATGTTTATCAGCTACAGAAGTCTAAACTAGGCTCTTCTTGCCCAACCCCTCCCTGAATCCAGCTCTTAGCAAAACCAGCACATTGTCTCATCTCTTTCAAGAAATGGATATAAAACACACATGAAAGCAAACCCAAGAAAAGGCATTTTGAAGCCTCTACACAATATGGCTACAGAATAGCAATAGACAACGCAGAATCTGGTTTCTGAAATGGCAATTTGCTTTTAGTAATCTTGTTTTAATGAAAACTGTCATGATCAACTCTACTTCTCTAGAAATCTAGACAAATATACTGTTTATCTGATATGCAATGCAATTTTTAGCTGTTAGAAGTGCCTGTTATTGTTCTGGGTCTTTGAAAGACTCTGCTGTTGATGAGTGCTGTTGTTTTACCCGGAAGCTTAATTTCCTGGCAGAGTTGGCTGAGGAAGTCCCTGAATTTTTTGTCTTGTGTGGTATTTTAAGGTAGCATTTATAATGATATTCTTTTCTGTTAGAAAATGGGAGACCACTTCTTCTTTGTTATAGCGTGCAGATTTGTTCTTGTATCTCCTACTCAGGGAAAGCAAATAGCCCCCAGCTGTTCTGCATCCAGGCCTGGGGTTGTTATCAATCGGCAGAAGAGATAGGAGCTGTTGTTTCTTTTGACATTTTTCTATTTTTTTATTGACCTTTCCCCTACAACTAGATGAAATGCTGCACTTTCCCTTTGAGGGTGCTATGAAGTATTTGGAAATAATAGGCACTGAGAAGTCTTATAATGCAAGACTTAAAATGAATGTATTTCTGTTAACTGGGATGTGGTAGGATGGAGAAGCTGAAATGTATGCAGTATGCATTCAAATGTGCTTTGGACTCCTAAATGACAGCAGGGATAAGTATGTTTAACAAATAGTCTCTCCTAAATTAAGGGGTTGCTACAGTTGTATGAGGTGGTTCTCACTTCCATCAATCGCCAGATCCGTCTTGCATACCTCTATTGAAGACTTCATCCTGCGATCCTGGATGGTCAGTCCCTTCATAATATGAGTTCCCATTGTGAAGGAAAGTCCCCACTGCACGCCCTTGACGAGCGTGTCCTACTGCGTCACTGAATACCTTGTTTATCTGCTCTTCAGATGGCATCCACCAGTCCGGGTTGGAAGTGCAGTGCATCCTAATGAACTCTGCAGGAAAACATGCAAGGATAAAAAACAGCTTGTTATTTTGCAGCACTTGTTATTGCTCAGGAGTCAAAAGCTCATGTGAAATAAACGGGGGATTGCTGCTCTCCTTAAGCAGAAGTAAAGCCTTAGGGGAGATGCCATGATAATGCCACTTGGACCTATTTTATTGCTGTACAGGTGTGTTTCTCCACATGCAGTGTATGTTGTTATACCTGAGCTGATTAGGTGATGTGTGGGACCTGGAGATAAAAATCCCTTCTTCTGGAAATAAAGAGAACTAATTCAAAGTGAAGGCTGTGATTCAGCATGTGCAATACATGTGGAAAAACATGAATGGGATGCGTTTAGTTTGAAACCTGTTGGTGTCTATACCTCAAGGTGATTGCTGTCGTGGATCTTTATGACCTCCCTCTGCTGGCTGCTTCAGCACCTGCAGGCTGCAGGAGCCCACAACCTGCTGGAAAATGTCACTGCCATTATTTCAGTTTGATGCTCCTTTCTGTTTGGGATATCTTTTAAGTTCTGCTCTTTTCCTCTCCCTGTACTTCGCCCCTATTTTTTCAGAGACCAAACTGGCCTTAGAAATAGCTAGATGAGATTAGAGGGTTGTGTTGGTGAGCCTTGCAATAGTTTTCAATGCAAGAGAAAATGAATTGTACTGCAGGTAATTTGGTTATTTAAGTAGCTGCTGTTTCCACATGCAGCTATTTGTATGTGATGGCTACATTTTTGTAATTTATTTTTCAGATCCTTTGACATATAATAGGCTAGACCTTGCAGAAGGTGCCTTACCAACTCTATAGTTGTTACTGCTAGAAACAGCTCAAATAGGTGTATTTGAGCTGTATTTGGGCTTTAAAACATCCAAATACGATTTTAAATGTGAGGGCACCTTATCAGGGATATTGCATACACTATAACTCATACGGAAACCAAGCTTCTTATTTATTCTCTAATATTAGTTATTCCCTCATGCAGTATTGTGTGTCCCAGGTTATTTTTAAATTCTATTTTCTACTGTTGACAAGCCAACAGCACAATAAGTGGTGTAAGGTAACTTCATTACTGTCACCACATCTCGAGATGGGGAATGCTGTGCTTTTACATGAGTTCCTGTGCCTGCAAGGTATCTCATCTGTTGGACAATTAGGATGTGATTTTTGCATAGTTCCTCCAGCAGTGTCTGCAACAGTGATAGTGATCTCTGTTTTAAATTCATTTCCCTGGAAATCCACACAGGCAGCTGTAATTTCTTTCTAGTTATGCTCACATGTGCCTCCACAGCCTTGTTTTTTTCTTAGAGAAATGGCTACCACATAAAGAAGTAATGCTATAATTTAAGCATGCCAGTCTGTTTTAAAGCTGGTTCCAGACACCAGTCAGTTGAAGGAATATATTAAAAGTGTTTATAGGTATTTAAACTACTCTGAGTGCATAGAGAGAACCAGTTTGCACTCTCTGCTCTGGTGGAAAGGTATAATTGGCCATTGCCTGAAAATTAGTCAGACACTTGTTACCTTGGCTTGTAAATGGTCAGGAGTCAGTGGTCAAGTCTCAGCACTGGATAAAGTTGTCATGTTCCCACCCATGCATGAAAACCCAAATGGAGAGCTGTCTACTCTGCTCTCTTAGCTGGTCCTTACATACTGAATGTTTTGGCTTCCTCTTCAAGCTTCTGAACATTAAAGAAATTACCCTTCCTCTTTCTCCCAAGGAGTGCTCCCCATACTGTGTATGTCCAGGACCCCAGAAAGGCCATAAACAAAAGTCCATGTACAAGTAGATTTACTGTTAGTCTTGGGAGGCAGGGGGAAGAAATGGGAAGAAAAGGGTATCAACACTTTTAAATTATTAGGTGAAATTTGAAGTAACTTAGTAAATATTAAAGCATTTGTATCCAGCCTTCAGTTCTCAGCAAAACTTCTGGAACCCTGAATCTTTCTCCAGACCTCTACAGCACGGTGTGCAATGGATTTGCCCTTCAGTTAAGCTCTGATAGAGTATTCAGTTCTGGTAGAGTATCATATAGCAGGTTAAAAGTTTCCTTTGTAGTATGAAAAGAGCCTCTTCGCTTATTTGCCTGTATACAAAATCTGAGTTCATTACCTGGTTACATCAATGTACCCCAATCATGAATCCTATCTGCTTAGCCCTGTATGATTCTTCTACCCTTAATGGGAAGGGGCTCCACCTGTTCTATATAACCACTTTGTGCTTCAGTGGAATGACTAAAGGTATTTTTATCACTGACTGACCACAATATAGCCTTTTACATTGCATTGATTAGTAAATATACTTGAGTTAGTTCAACCAAAATTTCATGTATGTGCTCAGAGAATACTATAAAGTTCACTAGAAGCTAATTAAAGAAATAATAAACATATTCATTTATAAAATGCAGATGTTGATACTAAAGAGATATTTTTAATTGGGTTTTAAAAAGTCCTGGTTTATATGTTTTATAATAAAAGCTTGGTACCAGGTCTTTCAAACAATTTAAGGAAATGAAAGCACAGAACATTCTTCGCAGTTTGTACCCTTTCTCTGTATTGTCCAACACCCTCACTCTCTGACATTACAAAATGCTTGCAAAACTCCCTTTTCAGGCTAAACATGGAGGAAAGTTATTCCCTAACTTTTTCAGGCAATGTTGCATCAATATGCCAAGGAAGTTAAATTCTAAACATCACTTTTGTATACACTTTGTAATAACCTGTAGATTTTTTTGACCCTGTAAGACACCTGAAACTCGGTTAGCTTCTAATTCCAATGATGCACTGTGTTCTTCTACACATTAGGCTGTAATTATTTCTTCAGTTAGTTTTGTTCTCATCAGTGTTAAAAAATACCCTGATAGTTTACTATAGAAGAGTGTAATCAGAATTGTCTGGATCTGCTTTTTGTTTAAAGTGTATTAGTGACATGTGACCTTGCATTTCTGTTCACTCAGATAAACAGCCTTGTTTTTTCCCCATCAAAAAACACCCAAAACACATATTACATACATACATACATACATGTATGTATGTATGTATAAAAAGAAAGTGGAGAGTTTCTGACTGCTTGTCACCTGCCCGTGAAACCCCTTTACTTCTGCAACTGTCAGCCAAATGCTTCTACTGAGCCAGAGCCAATGTGGTGAAATGAGATCACATATGGTGGACACTGAGCGAAAAGATGCAGTACCTCTGAGACATGTTACTTTTACTGGATCCAGAGGACGTCTTTCAGGACCTGTCTCTCCTGACTGCACTGACCTTTTCCTTTTTCCAAGGCCGCATGAGTACTTAAGCTCATCGGTTGTGAAAACAAATCTGATGAGATAGCGCAGGAGCCGTCGTCCGTCTTTCTTGGAAGAATTTACAGCCTCATCCCACTGTTTACTAGTGATGTAGACAGGGTAGTTGTTCAGCAGCTGCTTACTCCCCTGAAAAAGTGACATACTTCCATTGCTTATTTTACAAGGCAAGTAAAAATGTCAGTTGCAACAAAAGATACACTTTTTAATTAGCCACGATACTGACAGTGAAACACAACCCAATGTGAACATTGCTCTTACTGAGAATGAATACTTTTAAAATTGCATTTTCATTTTCTAGAACTCAAATTGGGTGAGGCATGAGGAATACATTTTGAGAGGTGGCTTTTGATAATTTCCACTTTAACAAGCAGGTTAAAAAGAGTTAAGAATCAGTGACTGGGTATATTATTTAACTATAACATTTCTTCTTAATACGTTAAAATGCATAAAAAGGGTCTTTGAAGAGCATGATCAAATGGATCACTTCATCACAGCTGACAGTTTACTTCAGAGGTGACTCTTTTGGTCTATTTTTATAATAAATTTATTACTTCTGTAGAACACATCTGAAACTTGACAGCAGTTATGTTACTGTGAAAAATGTAAAGAAAATAAATAAAGGAACTATGAAAACTAAAAGCTTTATTATTATTAATGAATGCTGTAATAACTCAAATTACTGCTTTACAGAAATGCCACTGTGTCAGCTGGAATGAAATTTTGCTTTTAACCTTCATAATTTGTGTGCTACAATATTTCAACATTAAATTAATACTGTGGGACTAATTATGGGGATTCCTGTAATCTACACACCTTTATAAGCCTCTTAAGTCAGTCGTATCTAAATTGTATTTAATTATTGTTGCCCATAAAATGCTATGGTCCTGGATTACCCAATTAATGTAAGATGGTACTGCTAATATACTTGAAATAATTGAAGTACACAAAACCCCCAAACCACACCCTTCCAGAGACTCATTCACTTTTACAGCTACACCTTTTTGCCCAAGCACATAAATCCAGAAGCCAAATTAGTAAACTCTTTCTATAAAACCCCAATTTACACAGGAGTTTGCAGTGAGCCACAGAAACAAGGGGCTGATGCTCAGTGGGGCAATCAGCCGCATGCTGCACTTGTGGGCAACTGCTGTAAAGTTCTCCTCACCTCCATGCCTTTGATATCTGAAAACTATTTTAAGGACTACCCTTTCCTTCTTTCATATATTGGTTATAGCATCTTGGGAGACAGCTTGAGAGCATCTTTGAAGTTTTTCCTCAGGTATTTGCTTTTAATTTCTTTGCAAGTTTGATAAATGTATGTAAGATTGAATTTAGCGAAGACGGTGATAAGGGGCCGCTAAATAATCTGTACAATCTAGAGTAGCACCACCTCCCAGTGGGGTTAGCATCACTGGGAGCTGAGCCTGTGTGACTGCTACTTGCTTGCCTTGCTGGCAAAGACAGCTACAGGCAAATCCAAAACTCTGCAAAGGAAGCCAAAATATAAAGCAAGAGATGGGCTTTGTCTGTCTAGGGGGCCACTCCCCCTGAAACAACTCTTTATTCCCCCTAATTTGTCAATTCAAGTTTGTAATCCCTAGGAGAAGGACCCTTCACCTATTGTCTAGCTCTGTTACAATTCAGGACTTTCTCTTCACACTTCATTGCCTCCTCACATCACTGTAAAAGGGTCAGGGCCAATTCCTTCCAATTCATGATATAAGAAGCTGCTTTAATTTCTGCCAGGTACACAAGCCCCTAGGAAACCACTAGTAACTCTGAATAGCTTTGCAATGAAGAGAACATTACCTGCCATCCAGCTAAGCTTCTTGTCCTCTGCCAACATGGTGAAGGGGCTGGATAAGGAGAGCAGAGAGGGGCAGCATGCAGAGATCTTTGGAGGTATTATACTCTTCCCTAAACAACTGTGACCATGCTATCCCAGCGGGAGCTGACATGATACTTCCTTGGTTTGTTCCACTCCAGTGGTACACAGGACCATGTGACACTCATGTTGGTACTTATTATTTTCAGCACCTAGCTTCTCATCCCTTTTATATAAAGTCAATTATTTTCCTACCTTAGAGTTCTGAAACCTATTTTTTTCCTCTTACAAAAAAACTCTAGTGAAGCAAGGACCATCCTTACTGATAAAAGTGCAAATACAGGCTGCCGCTCACTCTGTAGGCACTATCTTACTTTTAAGACCTGGCAGGCAGGGCTTATGCAATGCAAGCCCATTGCACAGGGGAAGGTCCCAGGCTCGCTCACGTGCATTAAGGATGGATGCCCATATGTGGCTTTGGTAAGCAGCAAGTTATCCTAGAAGCTCCCTCTGTATTTATATATATATATTTCCTGATGGATATAGGGTGCAGAAAGGCCCAATGTCTCATTTTCATGAGAGCTCACATTCATATTAACTGAGGAGAAGGTAATAAATTTTGCGTAACTTGCTCGGCCTCAATTTTATAACGCTTCTCTCTTATTCCCCCAGAAATTTAGGATATTTTTCTTTATTCTTCCCCAAAGGCACGATACAGTGATATGCTGCTCTGTTAAACAATTACTGGGCTCCTGCTACAGACACACTTTCATTGCTTCCTCTGAAAGTAAAGCACTTCTGGGCAAAACATTCTCACTAAATATATGATGTGGTATGGTGTGTCCAGCAGTCATTAAACTAAAACAAACAGAAAACCTCCTAGAAATAAAATATGCACACTCTAAAGGAAGAACCAAAATACAAATGCCTTTGTGCTTGTATTTGCACATGATTAAGCTCATGAATAAAAGATTAATATCTATGTGTTTAATTGAATGAAAAATTATGTCATATTATGACAAGCTATTTCTTGTGGGACATTACAGAGCGACCTCAGTTTTTTCAGTACTTTTCAGAAATTTTGGTTGAGCAAAAGAGGAAAATGAATCTTCAGAATATATTTGATAACAACTAGTGGTATATATAAATAGAAATATGTATGTATCAATTTGCACAGGATAAAAATGAATGGAGGAGCAAAGTGATGCACACTCTGAATTGCTCCAAAATATCTTCAGGGAAACTATGGTAAGTTGGACTATATGAGGCTTGCACTGCCTATCATTTATGTGCAAAGGGATATCAGACTAGACTTAAGTCTTTCCTCTTCTGATTTTGTTCCTGTGAATGGACAGTGGCACATATACAAAACCATGCATTGCAAGAATCTCAAATACAGACAGTCTAAATTACAAAAGTTTTAACAAAATCACTTCATTTCAATTTTTATGAGCTTGGATAGACACACAGTGAAGCAAAATTCATGAGTTACACTAGAGCTGACATAGAGACTTAACACACCTACCTTCTCGAGAAGGGGAGGACTTAAATGTTCTGCTTTTTCACTGCACCACTTTTAAAAAGATAATAATTACAAAAATGCCCAAACTCTGTATCAAGTACAAAGTTGTCAGCACTCAACATTTGGTCTGGGATGCTTTCTGAAAAGCAAGAGCTCTCCACAGACTTGCAGAAGTTTGTATTTGGGTCAGGCTGCAAAATGAAGGAAACGTATTTTTGCGTTAACCACATCAGGGCTCCACATGCATGTCAGCGTCTGCACACATGACATGTTGGCAGCCCCCACATGTGGGCTCCAGCCCCTGGGTACCAGCAGCCACGTGCAGTCACTGCCAATCACCTATTTAGTTTTCACCAAACTAGCCCTAGCCTAAATTCCTACCAAAAAAGTCATATTTCTGAGGAAAGGTGAGAGAAAAATTACCCAAAGCAAGGCAAGTGCAGCTGGAGCTGATGGAGGGAGTTGCATGCTTCTCAGTAAACTCATTCTGGATTATACTAACGATGAGTCTCCTCCATTTGATTACTGTACCTAAGAATGACAGTTTAACAATATATTTTACATACTTTTTACTACTAAATAAATTCTTTCAGTGCCTATGATTTATTTGCCTACATGTTTTCAATGAATTTTCAAATATAAAAAGATGTAGCTTGTCTTCACTACCTCAGTTGGATGGTCCGTTGGCTGTGGTACCATAAGCTGGTTGTGATGCTGAAGTACAGTCTTCAAATAATCTAAAACAGTCTGGCAGGGCACTGCATGAAACAAATTGCAATTACTGAAGATTAACCATATAGCATGGAAGAACAATATTAAATCAAGCAGTGTTCTTCAGGATCTCTTCTGTACATCTCTAAGATTTATTTCAAATAGGAAATACTTCTCATTTTGATTTGTGTGGACATTTCATTTAATAAATGTACAACAGATGTTTTATTTCCTCCTTGAGATCTCTGACATTGCTTTTATTTTCTGCCCACTAGGTTTTTTCCTAGTTTGAAATTATAATTATTACAAATTCAATTTAGATCAGCAGTAATGATAATAAGAAAAAAATCTGTAAATACTGTAAAAAGCCCAAACCATACAAAGGAGAAAACAGTTCTTGGACCTAAATAATGCATTGATTAAAATAAATATGCCCAAATGTTTTTCAAACTACAGTCTGGTTAACTGTACTGAAGAGATTCAGTGATTCATGTACTTTAATTTTTATTCCCTCCCTCCTCCCAAATTTGTTATAAAACTAGGTATTAGGCAAATCGCTTTACTACTCTTTACATTGTCCTTCCACCTTACCATTCCCATCACTCTCATCCACTACAGTAGTGGTACCAACATCCTATTCCCCTTCTGTTGAGGTGATAGGTTAATTAGGGATGATTCAATTATGGGTCTCTCTTAAGCAGATGCTGCCACATCCCTGATTAACTCTGGAGTATTTTTGAGATACAGCGCTTTTCTCCTGAGCCTGAAACACCACAGAAGAATTACACAGATACTAATCCAACATTGCAACTGACTTGTGCAAGACCAAATAAGCATAGCTTTTAAGGTACCTTATCACTCTCACAGTATGGGTTGTTTTTGTAAAATATTCAGACCTAATCATAGCTTCAGCTAAAAAGACAGAAGAAATATTTGTGGAGGTTTTATTATTATTATTTCTTGGCAGTCAGCCTTTACACCTGGAAAAATGTGATGTTTTGGGTTTTGTCTTAAGCTGGCAAACTGAAAGCTAGCATTGAAATAGCTGACAATGTCTCAAAGTAGGATTTACAGGTATTCCGCACTCTTTCCTCAGCATTCATACTGCACAGCAACCATGTTCCTGACTAGGCAGCCAGGGTGCAGAACAACTTCATTCTGTGCAAAAGACTCTGTACTGAGGGCTAAGTGGAGTTACATCCAGCAGCCTGCACACAGAAGCCATGCAAAGTGCCTGATATGACAAATAAATTCCTATGTTATTGCACCCTACATTGACTTCTCCTTAAGGTGACCTATCAGTGTATTTATCCTGTTGATGACTTCTCACACAGTAAGTAATTTCACTGCAGGCCTATCCAAACACGTTTACCAGTGTTCTTCTAAGGGGATGGGGCACAAGTGAGATGACAGGAAATTGTTTAACCTGTTGTGTCCTCAGCGGATGAAGCACAGCTCAGCTTTACCTGTATGCTGCTGATAAAATGCCTTCTCAGTACCAGTGTGAAAACACAAAAGTACTAAAAGTTGGACGAAGCCTCTATCTTTGTAAAAGCAGTAGTGCTTTGAGCACAAAATTGTGTGATTTCATTATAATTGTAGTGGCTGGAGGACACTGAGAATTTTTGACTTGTAAAGCCATTGCACAGCACCGTTTGCTTTTGGTACAAATAAACTTGGCCTTTCAAACACCAGGTGCTGCTTGTGAATCCAGACTTGTCTGGCTGCCCTATTAACTGAAGCCTAAAAGAAGCTATGAAGAAGGCAGCATGAAGCAGATACTCAAAGCTTTGGTTTTGCTGCTGTGCCCCTCTAAGGGCTCTGCATATATTCCCTTTGCCAGGAACTGTTTCCTCCAATCTGCAGCAAATACAACTTGGCAAGAACCTGGGGTTTCCAACTGTGGAGATGAATAATCATTTAAACCTACAAGCTTATTTATTTTATCTTTGATGTGGTCTCTAGGGTTAACAAGATCATACTCCCAAGAACTGATATTCTTATGCATATATCCACTTACCACCAACATCACTAACAAGGATCTTCACCTACTGTAACCAAGGAGAAAGACACCAATGTTGCAATAACACTGGCTTGTGATTCAGCAGAAAGCCTGTGGAGAGGCAGTCATTTTCCTGCCTATTAGGGAAGATATTCCACAGTCTTTACTTTCTGAAAGTGCCAGTGTCTCAGAAAGGACACTGGAAGTGGAAAAGTAACCTGACCTGTAGCAAGTGCAGGAGCTAAAGGGTGAGCTAAAGGCCACAGGTGACTTGGCATGCTGGGAAAGGCTAAGATGCTAAGCAGGACACGTGTAAGAGGTGGCAGGTATTTGCTGTTTATTGATCCAAGTTTGAAGACTTCATTGTTATTCTATGCATCTGTAGGTTGTAACAAGTGCTTATTCGCCATAGCTTGTCACAGCTTTCTCTGCAGAGCATCCTATTTTCTAATAAATAGTTGAACATTGAGTGTGGTGGCCACCGACCGTGCCAATGACAAAAGCTGGGCTGTGATATTTCAGCCTGAGCTGTCACACAGCACAGCAACTGCCTGGTCTAAATCCTCCTTGCACCAGACAGCATCAGTAGGTAAACACAGTGCACTCAAGTCACCATTTCCTAGGTGACTTGATGCGGTTTCTACTCTTAGCTCGTTGTTACAGCATATGCTATTTCACCCTCAGGAACATAAACCTTATTTCAAGTCTGGATTTTGTTTTCCTCCAACTGGGTTTCATAAAAACTTTAGAAAATAAATGGAAAATGCCTGTCACTTGTTACAAGCTTATAGTTAGTGGTGAAGTCATTTATCCATCTTCTCTTTGTTAAGCTCAACACTGACCTTCCCAAGGTGCTGGGCTGATAAATACAGAGTCCTGACACCAACTTACATGTCTGTATTGCTGAAGGCCATGGTGGCCCTTTTGGCCATGCTATGCATCAACACTCAGGCAGAAAGTCACTCTGCTGTTCAAAAGCCTTCCTATGTGTACATTTCCCAGGGGCTAAAGCCAAGCAGAGTGATACCCTCTGTGCCTCAATACACAGTAACCGGCACTGTGATTGGCCAAGTCTGTCACCTCTCATCTTCCTCACTCACTGCTACCTCTGCACCGCTTGCAAGCCATGAGCAATGACTGTGTGCTTTCTTTCGTGGATTAAAGTCTTAAAAGCATGGGCTGTGAACAGTTTTACAAAAAATCCCTCCAGAAATTCAACTGCATCATGACAATTTCCCAAACATGAATCTATCTGTATTTTTAAATCACTTTTTGTAATATGATGTTATGTAACACCCTGAATATCTGCAATACCCTCATCAAACAAACTTTTCATTTCATCAAAACCACAATTTGGCGAGATGCTGACTGGTAGTAATGCCATTATTCCCTTTTAGTACTCTATTAATTGAAGCTGGCATCGACTGTGCAATTAGTTTGTCTGGGCTCAGTATCAGGCCAACAAATCTACAATCATAAAGAACATCTCAGTTGTTGTTTAAAGAAAATCAGACAGTATTTGCATCTTCTAGAACATCCCAAATATTTCAAAACATACTGTTTCAGTTCCTGAAGGGAGTTGTCCAAACCTCATGATTTTGAAAACATCACACAGTGGTAGCAGCTACCAAGTGCTTTTGGTAGTGAGTTATGTGCACTTAAGGGATGAAAAGCTGGTGTGCCCAACCAGCTACTGCTCCCTGCAGCCCATGCTGCAGCTCTCCTGGCAATGACCATCTCTGACTCCGTTCTTGAACAACTCTGTCTTATAACCTGGGCTGGAATCTCTTTATAGTTTTCTAAAAGGCTGGCAATTCTGGCTCTGACTAACAAGCTCTTCAGCTGTCCTGACACTGGGAGGGAGTTGGGACACACAGCTGAGGCTACAGTCCCACATGAAGATGCTGTTGAATGTGTGCTAACTTCCAGAGTTATGATGACAATGGAAAATACTTCTACCCAATTACCATCATCATTACACTGGTGTGACTGCATCATTTTACTCTTCACAAGTACCAGAACAGAAATACTCAATGAGAAGTTCCATATTATTGATAAAACCTATTTCCACCTGATAATGGTCCAATATTGTTATTAGGATGCCACATTTTTCATTACTTTTGCCAGGAGAAGAAAGCCTTCCCCAGACAGTGCTTCAGGTTTAATTGCAATTATTCATTTGCTGCTGATCTTAACTTCTGCTTTTTACTCATCACCTTCACTTTCCCTCTAAGCTGGTTGTTTTTGTCTACAGCATGAAACTTTTCCTTCTAGATATTCCTTTGAGGCTTTCAACAACATGCTTCTAATGTTTCCCAATTATCACTCGCTCTTTTTTTTTTTAAACTTTTAGCTCTAATAATTATTTCCAACTTTTTGTGGAGTGCCAAGAACATCTCTATTATCAGTCTGGACTGGGTTTTTGCTCATTATAAATGATACTGTGCCACAATCACTCGTATTGGTATCTGTCAAAATGAGGGCTCTCATCATCCCCAAAATGTGGCCTCCCAGTGTAAAACACTCCAGGACTTCATATTGCCAAAGAACAGTTTTGTGAAGAGATACTCGGGCTTGCTGTAGATGAGGCACATCTCCAAGGTAAATAAAGTGCATCTCCAACTTCTCCCGCAGCACCAGACAGCCCCAGTGAGAAGGGATGGCTCATCCCCAGCTTGGCAGTGTGTCTGCCTGTGGTGGCCTCAGGCCCACGAACAGACAGTATGAAATCTGGTTATTCTGTTCATTAATGAGATTTTGTGCTCTGCAGCCAACCCTGGCTAGTATTCCTCTTGGTGTTTTGAAGAAGATGAAACCCCTAGCACTCAAGACAATTTACCTCTGACTCGACAGCGAGGAGGAGAATTGGGAAGGGTGCACATACATCCACACTGCTCAGGCCAGCAGCTGTTATTTAAGACTGGCTCAGCATTGCAATGTGTCCTCCTTCACCTGACCTTCAGCGACGCTTCTCTGCGAGTTCATTGCAGGGCATTTCTAAATTGATGCTCGACTGCCAAAAAGATGTAACAAATGATAGGGAATGTGCTGATGAACCTCATGGCTGTGTGAATTTCTTATAACATTAATGGAGATGCCTTCTTTGCCTGAGATTCAGACAAGTGTGCATGGCTTGGATTATTTTAGCTCATACAGTCATTTATTTCCATAGTCAGCTGAAAGTCAGCGAAAGCTGGATGGTCCATGAAGGTAAGTTGTTGTGCTGGAAAAACAGCAAGGGGCAAGGCGAGATGAGGGTTAGGATATGTGGAGAAATGCATCTCAGTGCTCAAGATCCTATGAATTTGGATGTTTGTGACTGAATAGTAAAGTAAAAGCAGCAATCATTTGTAATGAGAGCATCCAGAAGAAATCAAAGAACCAACACTACGTAGAGAAGTTAAAGATTTCCTAAACTGACCTACATGACTACCAAAAACAGGGAAGGGAGAAAAAAAATGTAGCAAATAACTCATTAATTTTAAAATCCCTCTCAGTTATGTTTTTCATGTGGAGTGGAAAACCACTTAATTTCTATTAATCTGCATCTGAAAAGCCATTCCATTCTTCTGCAATATATTTCTTCCAGAAATAAGAATGTTTCCCTCCCATACACCTTGGGGATGTACACCTCTGCCTGAACAACGCATGAAAAGAGATAAAGCAAGGCAGCTGCACATCTCTCATTTAAGTGATGCTGCCACATGCTCCTATGGCTTTTGTTTTTGTTGGTGCTCCCTCATTTTCCTTCACTCATTAGAAGGTACCTCTTGTGCTCTCTTTCAGCTGTGAAGTCTTCCCTGCTGAAGGAACATCATCTGTAAAACTCTCTACTACACATTTCTACTGCTGATAACTAACAGGGAAACCAAGATGTCCCCCATGAGTGGGGACAGCAATTTGTGTCATTAAAATGCAAAGCGTTGACTGCAAAGGGCAAACCAAAGTTGATACTGGGGAGCTTATCCTTGCTAGGCTGAACTGCAGCTCCCCACAAAACTCCCATCAGCTCCCGCTCCCCAAGGTAGGCTAAGAAACCTGACCTCCCAAATTCTCGTGGGTTTGTACCCAGAAGGATGGACAAAACATATAAATAAAGCCCTGGTCTGTTGCAATTAAATGTTTCAGTAAGTTTTTGTTTTCAGGCTGGTTTAGCAAAGTAAGCTGGCTTTCCCAAGCCACAAAGCAAAGCCATGCTGCAAATTCAAAGGGGTTCTCATGCCAAACACTGGGTGACTGTGCTTGAGGCTCTCTTTTCTCACACTAACTTTACAGTTTGAAGCTGAACAGCGGAACGAGGCCACAGATCAGACCAAAACATCCAGAACATCAAGGGAAACCAAAGAAGTGGTTAAATGTGAACATCAAGAAAAAAGATCGAAAAAAAGGACATGAAAATGTGCTCTTCATAACCCTTGATGGCTGCTTTATCTATGCTGTGGCTGTGGTAGGCTCTTTGGAAATGCGATGCTCTGAAAGTATAAAGGTGACAGGACTTGTAGGGAAATGTAGTATCTTTTATTAGATCATCCAATAGTCAGGAGAAAGAGTCAAGCCTTGGGCACACAAAACCTCCTGGAAAACTAGTCTGACTTTTTCAATTATGCTGATATTAACTCTACCTGCAGATCCTGCTTTGCTTTGACTACTTCCAGCTACCATGAGTGCTGTCTCTATAGATGACCAGCTGTCTCTGTTTGAGGGGGTTTACCACCCCCATCCTTCTGCTGTTAGCTGGACTATGTTCTGCTGCTGGGCTAATGAGATCAGAATAATCACTCAATCAAACACTGCTTCATCTTATTTATACCTTTTCACTAGTTTCAGACTGGTTTGCCCAAAACCATGCAGCAAAGCTGAGAACATCAGGACGCAAACCTTGATTCACGATTTCAGGACTTTGCTTTAACCACCAGGAATCATTTTCTCCCTTTTAGGTCAAAAACTGTGAGAAAATCATGCTGACAATAATGAAGAACTCCTTAGTATCCTCATATATTAGATGGTCTAAATCCAGGTCTTACATGCAGTTCTACATAGAGGTCTTTAATTTCACTATTGGGAATGTATCACAGCCCCAGTAATTTCTATACAGAGGTAAGAGATTAGGAGATGTTTTTCTTCTCATATAGATGGATTAATATGCTCTGTTCTTGATGGTCTCAAAACCTTAAAGAGCCAATGATAAGTCTGACAAACTCCTTCCAGAAATTATCTAATCATTAATTATTTTTCAGAAAAAGACAAAATAACATACTGAATGAGAATGTATCTTTTCAGTTGAACTGAAAACCGAAAATGTTTTTCCCTAAAAAGAAAATATTGGGGAAACTGAACAAGTTGCAAGAAGTCACACTGCTCTAAAATCCAAGCACTGAAATACAAGTTTTTCTTCATTTATCCCACAGCTGCAATAATTAAGATTTCACACAAATTTAAGTATTGTTTCAGTCAAATCAAATGGGTATGTTTTTGAGGGAAAAAACTCCGCCCATTCAACAGCCAAAATATATGCAATATTTTACCCGCGTTTATTGTTTTTCTCCAGTGGTGATCTGCCAAAGAGTGATGCTACTCTATAGACAAAAGGATCCTACAGAATTGGAAGGCTTCTACAGCAACAGGGCAGAGTCCTGAAAATGAAAAAATCTTATCTTCTGTGTCCAAAAGCTACAGAAGGATATGTCTTCTGTAATATTTGTTAAAAAAGAAAAAAAAAATAATTGACTTTACATCTGCTGAGGAAACACTCTTCTCAGTACCTCTTTGTGAGTCTTGCTTTGCAGAACTAGAGGCAGAAATGTATAGCAGTAAGTATTTTTAGATCACAAGCTCTCATGGATTTTAAAAGAGCTTTTGCATATGGAAAGTTAAAAAAAAGGAAATGCAAAGTATTTCAGGAAAAGGATAAAATGATTCATATTATACAGCAGAAGGGAGGGGTTGGTGCTTTTATATTCTGTTCAGAGGGTTGCTAGTGGGAGCCTCAGAGACTGCGGGGATGGCATGATGCACATTGCCACCGTCCCACAGGGTCCCCTGCCAGCCTCATCGAGTTGCACTGGCCCAGTTCCCCTAAGGATGGGAAGGAAAATCATTATGTAAAAGAAATCCTGCTCTTTCTGTGGCTTGATGGAGACAGTATGGCAGCCTTCATGCTCATCTAGCTACTTTCACAGTTGCTTCTCCACTGCACTCATCACCGTCCCTGGCCCATCAGATGCCGAGCACGAGGTGGCTGAATACACAGAGAAGAAAGTTTGCGCTCTGACATGACTTTGATAGACACGGCAGACAACACCAACACGCTCTGCAGAGAGCTTTCTACCTCCCTCCTGAGGCATGCAACATCTTGACGGGCAAATTAAAAAGGGCTCAGAGAACGAGCGTTGCTTCTGTTTACATACAGAGTAGGGCATTTCAAGTAACAAAAATTTCTGCCAGCTTTTTTTGGTAGCAGAAGCTCACTGGAACAAAATCAGCACTAGAGACAAAAATAATTAGACATTGCCATTAGTTGATTTTGGATTAACTTTGCTCAGTGATGGTTGTGGGACTGCCTAAGGAGTTCAAACCTCTGTCCTACCACGGAGCAAAATCTGAGGCAGCTTCTGTGCCTCTTACTGCTTCTCCAAACACACAGGTCACTTCAGATCTACATGTCACCCAGACAGCAGCAGATGCATCTGATGATGGCTTTTTGTCGGCAGATGAAGTCCCATGTCCTTGCATATTTATGTTTGTCTGCTTTCTTTGATACACTGTTACCCAGGGGTTTCATTACTTCCGGGGAGTGTAAAATGACTATGATTATGCATGCTTATCACTTTTAAAGGGACATGAAGGGTAACTGTGATGACCCAGGTAAATATCAGTTGCTTAACCCAGCATTAATTCTAGCAAAATACAGGCAATCACAACCGGATTCAACTGACTAAGAATTAAGAATATGAATATAATTAATGCCAGTCAAAATGGTCTTATGGAGAGTAGATCTTGTCAGACTAACCTGATTGTCATTCTTCGATGAGATTATAGATTCACTTGAAAAAGTTAGGTTGAACAATGTAACATACCTAGACTTCTGAAGGGTATTTAACTTACTACCATGATTACAAAAGCAGCAACACAGTATCAGTAGACTGGAACATACATAGATTAGAAATCTGCTACTGATATGTCAAATATTCGACATTGCAGGAACCATCATCAATAGATGTGTTTCTAGAAAGGGACTAACAGTACTCTCAATACCATTCAACATTTCCAACCAGGACAGAATGTTAATTTAAAAAGAATTAAAAAACTCTGGATGATACAGAACTTGACGAATTGGCAAACAGTGGGCAAGCAAGGCCGCCAGAGCAAAAGGGAACACATAGTACAGGAACACAGCCAAACACAAAGCATGCACGTCTAGGGAGAAATGTGCACAGAATGAGAAGCTCAGCCGGGCAACCACAGGCGAGAGCAGAGACTATTCGCTTTTGACCAAACAGATAGAACTGTATTGTATGCATTTCCAGAGCCCAAATTTTAAAGAAATGAGAGAGAAAAGGGGAGAAAAGAACTGCAAAGAAGTATTTAACTCATTTGAGAAGTTTCAAGCAGCTCTGTTTGCTTTGTTTATCTAAAATGGAAATTATGTCAGCTTTCAGTCTGTAAGTACCTTCAATCAGAGTAAGTACCAAGACTTACAGAGCACTTCATTTAGTGAAGCAAAGTATAAAAGTCAGTGGCTAGAAGCTGATTTCAGCTAGTCAGATGGAGAATAAGAAATGTATTTTCACCAGTGTAACTAAGCACTGGAACCAAGTGTCAGGGTACAAGGTAGAACTGCTGCTCACCAGAGTCTTCAGCTCAGGACTGGAGGCCTTCTGAAACACTACTTGAGCCAAATGTAATTCATGCTTTAGTCAAAAACATTACTGCCTTCAGCACAGGTGACTGAATGAAGGCTGTAGGTCAGATTACAGACCCTAAATGATCATTTTTGGTCTTACACATCTGAAACTAGGACACAACCGGACTTGAAGAGCATACAATTCCCTTTTTGTCACGCAGTGTTTTCTGAGTGAGTGCATGAGTTATGGGTGAGGGGTGAGGGAATTACTCTAAATTTTAAGTTTTCTCTGCACTGAACAATGCTTCTTATGGGATTTGCTGGTATCCCTATGGACCAATGCACAAAAGAATAACACAATGTGATATAAATAATGCATAATACATCACTGATATCTGGGGAGAAGAATTATAAAGATTGCTGTTTGTTTTTTGCTCAGATTTTTCAACTGCCCTTATACATTTGGGTAGTATTTGGTTATTGCCTTCTTCCTTTCTGCATAGTCAGCAGCTTTGAAGTATTTTCTGTGTTGTAGGCCATGCTATATTATACATGCTTTTCTGTCATTTAGAGATTAGTTCAATTAATTTGGCATGGATCTACCCTAAACACTTCAAACTCAGGCAGCAAAGGTGCAGTTCCCTAGTGATCACACATGTCAGAAGCACACTGTAGGCTTCTTTTCTTTGCCAAATTCTCATTTGCTTTCTAATTTTACTGTTTGAGGTGTATTTTCGCCTGTGCTGACAGTTTAGAAGATATGGGTCCAAGATACTTTGTTCTTATCCAATACCTCTCTTTAAGTATCTTGACACACCTCAACAGTGAGAAGTCCCAAGTAAAAAGGGCAAGAGAAGCTTTTTGCATAGGGGGTTTATATTATATCAGGTGTTTCTGTCCTCTTTCTCTCTCCCAGTGGCTTCTAGGTATTGCTGAACTGGAAAAGTTGTTAAACTGTTGTTAAACTAACCACAGTTTAAGATACACTGTTCAAGATAAAATCCAAATTTATTTCCCGTAAAAACATGGATATAACTTTGAAAAGTTTCCTTAAGTAACTGAAAAAAGGAGGCCAAAAAGGGAATTAGTTTTATAAGCTGCAATGTTATTTAAAGAACAAGACAGATAATGAGTTATAAAAGCATATGTTTGAAATTACAGTGACAAACCACCTGATATGTGGAATTTGGGATTACAAGTACATCCCTACGTGAACACAGCTCACTGGTCTAGGACTCCAGATTCATATAGATGAGTACCAGCAGACAATTTTCCACTGGGCACAGACAGGCCAATTTTGGCTGGAGATAAATTCTAGTGTTTGGTTACTATGACTGCAAACCTTAAAAATTACTAGAAGTCGAAACAAACTATTACCCGAACTATTTTTATCACTGTCTGATAACATTATATGGCAAGGGATTATTTACCTGGAATGCTCTCCAACTTTCTACGAAGTTCCTCATTTTCTTGTTGCAATGAAATTACCTCCTGCTCTAGCTCTTGACACCGAGGGCAGTAACCTTCTTCCTCTTCCTCCTCTTCCTCCTCTGGAAGTGTAGAAGATGATGGATGACCATGAGATTCCGATGTTGCTGGAGATGTCCATCCACCTAAAGTGTGTACTGGAGAGGTTGAAAGTGGATCCACGTCTGCCAAATGGCTAAAATCATTTATTGATGAGGTGTTCTGAGAAGGGAAGCTCCCAGAAAGCAAATAGTTCTGAAGAGAATCGGTAAAAACTCTCAGAAAGGCTGAGGTTTGTTGTTTCTTTTGCATATACTGCATTTCTATGTCTAAAATGTCTGATGTCTGACTATGGACCATTTTCCCAAGCTGACATTGCTCTTGTCTTTCACTATAATTTGGGTTTTCCTGCTTTACACAAGAAATCATGGACTGAGAGTGATTGTTGTCCAGTAGTTTTCCACCACAATTTAAGAGACTTAGAACGCGGCTGCACTGTTGGGCAAAGGCATCCAGAATCATTCGACTCTCTGCAACAAAAGAAAATACAAATCACAGAAACTTAATGGAAGAAGTTATGCCAGGCACTAGCAGCTAGATGAATGTACAAAACTGTTTACAGTAGCATGCATTTTATTTCTGAACACATTAAAATTATGGCTTCTGCTTTAATACTTCTGCAACACTGTGATTTAAAACAATCCTGACTTTGTTTCTATTTTGAGTGTGCCCTTGTGCCCTTGCTGTTAATCAGAAATGCATCGTGATGATAGACACTGCTTACTGCCATCTTCTTTCAGAGGGATTAAGTTAGGAAAATGGGAAAGAAAATACAAATTCCATCCAATTTTCTACGAGTAGAAGTTGAAGTAAGTACTTCTCTGAAAACCTATTTCCAGCTGCTGGAGGGCATTGTCTGTACATATTTGCAAGACCTTGCACCACACCTTCATCCTCTGCTCTGTTCCTCTCCAGTAAGGCTTCCAGGTTTTGCTTTTGCTGCACTTGTTTGACATTGGGCATGGGACACTTAATGCAACCCACACCCAATTCTATGGACTTTGCTTCTCTTCCTTTTGCTTTATGCTCCAGATATGTCCAAGAGCAACTCAAGAGTGCTAAGAACAAAACCCTCTTCTTAAATAGGGCAAAGGCGTCAAACATACAACATGAAGCTCTTGTGGTCAGAGGAGGAATTTTTTTCTGTCCTGCTGATCTCCTGTAAGTTTGCGTTCAGGCCAGTACCACACAGTGGAGAGCAGTGCAGAGCTCTTCAAGATGCTCTGGATACAATCACGACACTTTATATGGGGATGTGCATCAGTTTCTGGAGATAGCAACTCAGCTCTAAAAGTAAGACAAGGATACCATGCTGAGCCTAGTCAGCCTTACCTTTAATGACAGGAGGTGTCCCATCTCAGGGAGTAATAGCAGCTACAAGCTAAACCTACACAGGAGGACGGTCCATTTCTGCAATGTCTATGTATATAACTCAAGCTCCAGAACATTTCTTGGACTCGGAAAATGACCAGAACATTTATGATATGATCTGTTAGGTTCCCCAATAATGTCTTCTAAATTTTTTTTTAGCTTATTCATAGCTGATTTCCCCTAGGTTTCTAAACAGATGTAACTAAGATTTTGCATATGAAAAAAAAAAGACTGGTGGGTTAAAGTGTTGCCAATTTTGGAGAGCACTTCTCAGGCAGGCTTGACTTTTAGAAAGTGACAAACGCATTTACCTTTGAAACAGCAACCTGCTACAGATGCATGAGACTATGCAGCCCAGACTTTCATTTATCTTAACTTCATCAGAAGAGATGAAAACACAGCCTCATCACACTGATAACACATAAAGAACAGAAACATTCAGAATTCAGGCCTTTAAGAGGTGGCACTTCTCACAGTACCTCTTCATGATCCACAAGATACACTGTCTGGTGGAAAATCTACTTCACACTGAGGTTAGTACAGCTGGCCTGAAGAATATTTGAAACAACACTAATTTGCATTTGTACTGTCTTCCAGATCACTGCAAAGAGGGCAGGGCTGAAGCAGCATACAAATGCTTTCAGTCTCAAATGCAGTCAGAGGAGCCCTCCCCGACACAAAAGCCCAGGATGTGATCTCCTGAGGACTGAACTGTAAGAACAGGAACATGAGGGGGACAGAGAAAGCCCAAGCCCAGTGCTGAGCCATGAGGCTGCCCAGGGCCAAGCAGGGATTGCCCTGTGGCATATGAAGGACCGGAGTGGCCCTAAGGCCACTTAAAGCATCCTTGCAATCAGCTCCCTGTGCAACAGTACCATAACACATCCCTGCAGATGGGCTCAGACAAACCAGGGCAGACTTCTTTAACATGTCTTTGATGCAAAACATTATCTAACACCCTCTGTCCACACCACAAACTCCGAGGGGCAGAAATGCAGAGGCACTGCTGCCCCCTTTGCAAGAGGGTGCCAGTGAGGTGCCAGGTGCTCTGTAGCCTTTGTACTTGCTGTTTCTACTCCCTGTTTTTCTGCACTGATCTAAGGCCAGCTGTCTTTAACTCTGACAATGCAAATGCAAAGTAACACAGCACAACAGATGCAATAAAAATTAAAAGAATGGAACCCCAGTGACATGGCAGCTTTCTAGTTGAAACCTGATAAACCAAAGGAAAATCAAGAAAATCAAGCATCACTAACAACCTCAAGTTGTTCTTTCTTTGCCTTATTTCGTCCCACATTTCCCTTTAAAATTATTACAGGATAATATTGATTGGAACTTTGCAATCCTACTACAGAACAATTTTTTCATTCATTTTAATCCTATAATCTGATTCCAGACCTGAAGTCATATTTCCTGATTGTATTTTAATCATTATTGCCCCCGTTGACAAAACAGTTACTCATTTTTTGCATACCCTTGTTACAAGGGGACAAAATATGAATGAAACAATTGAAAAGGGATTAGATTATTATGAGATGCTATTCTAATATTATAGTTTCTCCTAAAAAACAGCAAAAACTAACCTGACATTCCAAATACTAGTTTTGAAGAATGTTGTAATACACATTGACATCAGTAAAGATGAAATTAATTATTAGTTTTGTTGTAAAATGCAATGCATTAAGCACATTCACTGCGATAATGGTTTAAAAGGTCACCAAAATTTTATATAGAAATGACAGTATTGATTTAGTCTTCAGTATCAGATCTACTATAAAGACACAAAAATGGCAATTACTGGGTTTTTTTCTTAACTTCAACCCATACTCGAAGACATAAGAGTCATGACAAAGCAGGGCTACGTCGCAAATGCCTTTTTTGTGGGTACCACTGGGCAGCAATAGTGAGGGATGCTCTCAGCACACATTCTGGAAACATCTGGCTCTGTGCTGAGGCAGGTACCACTTTCAAGTGATTTCTACACCAGTAATGATGCATGCACTCACAATATAAGCAACACTAAATGGGAATGATAACTACAGTTATTTCTTGTCATGGATAAAAAAATAAAAACAAATGCTGCCTATTTAGCATATATTGTAGAACTTGGGATTTCAGCTTTTACAGACTGTAATTAGAAATGCAAGCACTGTGCAACATCTAATCACTTCAGAAATGACAAAAAGTTGGTTTTATGTGATTACTGCTGAATAAACACCAATATATAATTCTTAATTGATTTAATGTAACATATGTATTTTCTATGAAAGTAGGATTCAATTGAAACCAATGCACCAGACTAAAACAGTGTAAACAGTTTATTAAAGTCTTATTGTGATATTCCTTTTCCTTATTACCAAGCTTACCAACCATGCAATTCTGATGTCTGAGATCCCACAGCCTTTAGTCTTACTCAACTTCTACTGACTTTAGCTAGACATTTGCCTGAAGGTGGACTTGCTGGATAAGGCCCATAAAGCACTAAGAGAGCAGGATTAAATTGCTAAAAGCATAAGTATTCATAACTGGATTATCTGAGACTTCAAGCAACCAGAATAAACTATCATATGGCAAATCAGGTACCAACTTGGAGACACAGCACTCATCTTTACATCTTTTTCTCACTGATGCTGAACTACGGGAGTTTTTCAGCTATGCAACTGACAGACTGAAAACAGGGTTTAGTAAGAGCAAACGTCTGAAACTCAACCTGATGACTTACGCTAATGTGACAGAAAAGACGTCTGGAAAAATTGGCAGGTATAACTTCAGCTTTTCCTACACTGAAGTATCTTTTCAATACTTAGACCAGACAGCCTTTATTAATAAGGCATTGTGTTGGGGCTCAATGGCTCTGGATTCAGGTTGTGACTTTTCCATAGTTTCCTTTGTATCCTTGGGCAGCTGGTTTAAAAAGTCATCTTTTTAACAGCTGAGTGGGTCTGAATACCATACATTCTCCCCTGCAGGGAATGTGTTTGTTGGTATTTAATTTTAAGCAGCATTGTGAAGTCCAGGTTCCTTAGCAGTTCAGTCATCTCCCTCTTCACTTTGCAGCCCTCTCACCTGTTTGTATTTCTTGATTTGTTTGATTATTATAATATTTTCATTAACTGAGATCCTGAGGCAGTAGGTCTGTATCCCCCAAAGTTGGTTTTATCCAAGCATAAAGACTTTATCATTATGTACTACCGTAAATATCTGCACCTGGGTCACAAAATCAAGACCATTTGACACCTCCCATGACTAAGTGATGCTTTCTTGGGCATTTTGCAAGAAGATCACTGAGACAGCCCAGTGGATGAAGACTGCAAGTGTCTGGCCATCTCAGTACTGATCTGACAGATCTATTTCCAGATGAAGGCTCCCAGCTTCTCAGTTAAGGCCATAACAAGAAAATTCACCTCTGCTGTTCACTTAACAAACTCTTTGTCTCAGCATGACAGAGCTTTATTAACTGGTCATGTTAAATATTCCAGGTTGTAGGCACTGATAACACCTCTAAGACAGCTCTGCTCTTCCTTTTCTGCCTTCCATGAAAGCCCACCCTAAATTTTAAACAGCACTATAAGGTCTTCATAATGCTTTCCTAAGGAAGAAAAGTTTCTTGGGTGTACTATGATACTGTTTAATGTACATGCTACCAAAGACACACATTGTCTTCATAGCATGAAAATAATGTGAATAGACTAAAAAGGAATTAATGTTTCACACAAGAAAATAATGCTATGAATGCATCCATCTGTGTGGCTCACAGAGGCAGCAGCAATCAGAGTAACCACTACTCACTAGAGGAGAGAGAAAGGTGGTGTTGCAGTGCAGCTTCACATTTCTCATTGCAAGATGACATTTCTCATGCATGATTTTTCCCTACATGATGAGGTCTTGAACTAGATTTTTCTCTACCATGGTACCGGGTGGAGAACACTTGGTTTTCTTCCTTTCCCTAACCTCTCTTTCTGCAATTCCAATGAAGTCTGGAGGTGAGGGTGGTCTCTTCGAGAGGGACTGAGGAAGAAAGTAGCCACTCTTGGCAAGAGCTGTAACCACTAGGCAAAGCTGTAAAAATACAGAAGCATCCATATTTGTGGCTGTGTTTGAGGTGCTCCCAAAAGAAGACTCGGAGCTCTGAATCTCACAGGGCCAGAAATGTCATGGCTGAAGATTAAGAATCAACTGCATTAAGTGTTTGAGTTGCTGGCAGAGTTAGCCATGTCAGGAATGGTATTTTGCTAACCATATTGCTCACTGTTGCCTGCTCAGGTGAAGAGTATCAGCAAATGGAGATGAATCTCTGAAACTGAAGTGAAACGGCTGTTCCTCCAAAACCATGACCAACAAGCATTCCACTCTTTAATTCAAGTATTTGCCTGCCAAGTACTAAGGATAAGCAAAGTGGGAAAACTGCACAAGTCATGGACGGTGACCGCTTTGTGGAGAATGGACATGCAACAGGACATCTGATAAGAGAATGACCTGCCCCTCCCTACAACACCCACCACTTGAGATGAACCTCTGGCTAAGAGGTATTCTAGTCCTGTGCCCCTTGCTGCTGTGGGGAATCCAGAGATGCTGGGCAAAGCGCAGAGTCACCATGCATGGAGAGTACATGCATATGCTCCCAATCTCCAGGGAAAAAACCTCAGCTCCTGTGTCCCCAAAGGTAGCTTGAGCTGTTAAACTGCTTCCTACATTTACTAAGAGGATTTGAAGGCTGTGGTCAAGGTGAGTACTTCATATACATGCATACAACTCTGGGCTCCCACCTAGCTCACTGCTCAGCTCTTCCAACACAAGGTGCATAGTATTACTTCATCACCAAGCAGGAAGGTTAGGTGTCTAGCTCAGCAGATCACCCTTACCTCCAGGATTACAACACCCAGGATGTCTAAAACTTGCATCTCGCTTTACAGAATCACAGAATGTTTTGGATTGGAAGGGACCTTAAAGTTCCTCTAGTCCCAAACACCCCTGGCAGCAGGCACACCTCCCACTATACCAAGTTACTTAGAGCCCTATCTAATCTGGCCTTGAACACTGCTAGGGATGGGGCATCCACAACTCCGGGCAACCTATTCCAGTGCCTCACCACTCTCACAGTAAAGAATTTTTTCCCATATGTCTAACCTAAATGTCCCCTTTGAGCCCATTACTCCTTGTCCTGTCACTACACTTCCTCTGGAAGAGCCCCTCTCCAGCTTCCTTGTGGGCCCTCCTCAAATACTGAAAGGTTGCCATGAGGTCTCCATGCAGGCTTCTCTTCTCCAGACTGAACAGCCCCAACTTTCTACCCTGTCTTCACACGTCAGGTGCTCTAGTTGCTTTACCAACTTTGTGGGCCACCTCTGGTCACAACCATCAGCCTTTGGTAGTAACTTGTACAAAATCCCACTTCTGCACACTAACAAGATTTTGGTTTGTTTTCTCCTGTTCTCTCTCTCTTGGTACTTAAGTCTGAGCAAAGGATATGTTGGAATCCACAGAGGAACCTAAACTAAAAGGAAAGCCTGAACGTGCAGATGAAGGGGCAGGGACTTCAAAGAACTTCAGTGCATGAATGGCAGTTCCTTAACTATCTCTTTCTTTAGCACAGGACTGAATCAATGACAAACTCTGAAGCCCACTCTAGCACTTTGTTAGTACAATGTACACAGGCAGAAGAGTCCAAACTTCAGCTCATCAAAGCCCAAAGGGCTTTGCTGTGAATATGGCCTTGAATATCATCTACCAGACAGCTGAATGTTTTCCATGGCGTAATCTGCTTCTGTAAGAAATGTAGGTGTCACATTTATCATCAGTGTTTTGATTGTGAGCCACAAAGAATACTTAACTACCACCATTTGGGCAATTCAAATAAGAAGTAGTTTCATGAAAAAAAGATGACCTTCTGCCACAGATCACAGAACCATACGTCAGAGACACGAATTTTCATGCTAATCTATTCAAGTATTAAACTTTTTTGGTAAAGTACTGGAGTTATTTGTAACAAGACATGATAAATTCATCCAGTATACAGCTGCTTCTAAGTGAAAACAGGCATTAAAACATAGCCATATATCCTATTAACTAGCATATCTCCCTGTTTAGTAAGGAAATGTCATCACATTTGTTACAAAGGCAAACAGCAACATACCAAAACAGGAACCAATTTTTCTAAATAAATAAATCAATGATGTGTCAAAAATTAACAGATGAGTTAATATACCCAATGTTATCAAAACCAGATGGTGCTTCATAATATTCATCCTGTTCAGTCAAACCCTGAATATATTCTGGACCATCAGTATATAAAATAGGATGCTGCTATTTGTGATGGCAAACAAAAGCAATCATGCCTGCCAAGCACATACTATAACAGGCAGCATTTCAGCTCTGCTAGACAGAAAGTAATTAGAATGCTTTTAATGTCCAAAAGAATGATGCTGATAGGCTGCCACAGATGTGTAGATTTATGAATATTTATATGGTGGTTTATAGCTGACACTTTTATCAGTTGAAGAAGATAAAATATCTGCCTGACTCAAAAGCTTGACAGTCAGGTTAATAAAATCTCATTAAAGAGAATGACCTATGCAATTATATAGGATTTATTGTAATTCATTTTTGATTGTACTCTGCTTAAAGATGCAATTTCCCATTTCCTGATGCCAAATTTAGGTTGCATATCAAGATCTACGTGGTTTTTAACTCCAAGCCATCACCAGAAGAAAGATACGCGTTCAGCATCTCGGTATCTTACACCTTTGAAGAAAAAAAAAAATAAAAAATTTGATCTCCTTTTCCTTGCTTCATCTTACGAAAACGGTGCAGGCAAGCAGCCGATCTATTTTCTTTCTGTTAAAATCACCACCTCTCCATCAGCAGCCTCTCCATTACCAGCAGGCTCCTCCGCAGCCGGCTCCAGCCTGCCGCCTTCCCCAGCGGAGCGGAGCGGAGCAGGGCTGAGCGGAGCGGCCGGCCCAGGGCTACCCCCATCCGTCCGTCCGTCCGTCTGTCCGCCCTGTGGCTCCGTCCGTCCGTCCGCCCCGACGGCAGTGGCGGTGGCAGGGGCGCTCGCTCCCGCAGGTGCGCTCCGGCCGGCGGGCACCCGCGCCGGCA
>VXAU01003784.1:75285-122530 GCA_013399695.1 Formicarius rufipectus | reverse complement strand
ACATTGCCCCAGCACATCTGGTCAAAGCATGAGCACAAATATAGCCTTTCTTTCTTTACACTGTCTTGCAGACAGACACAAATGCATCCAAAACATTGGAAAACTAAAACCAGAAAAACCTGACACGCAGTTAAGATTTTACATGTTCACTTACACAGGCATCTGATTAAAAATGCAAATGAAGCTGGCTTCGAAGAGATGCTGACCTAAGATCAAGCCTTCTGAAGACAGGCTATTTCCACTTTCCTCAGAAGAAAGAAAAAAAGAGTTGAGACTTTTTATACACCTGGATTATTAAAAAAAAAAAAGTGTAAGAACTATTTATGAATATGTATGAATAAATATTTAATTATATATGTGCTGAATGGTTTAACTGTTGTTCAGCAAATACATAATTTGTTAATTTTTCCTGCTTCTACTGAATAATTTATTCATCAGATCAGCTTTTTTAATATTCACTAGATGATCGGCTGATCAAATCCTGTTAGCTGAATACATTATTTGATTTTTTTTTGCCCTTTTCAAAAATCACTTAGTCTATTGGAAGAACATTGCTCTGATTTATTAGAGGTATATTCCATCTAGTCCATGGTGACATTCTTCAAGAGTAACCTCCAAAGACAGTGGAATTCTTGCTCCTGTCATGTGATATTAACCTTTTGTAATCCTGACACATATTAGATGTCTTTGGCCAGGGAAATAAAACCTGATGTCCAACAGTACCCTTTTGTGTTACAAATTCATGACAATACATTTATGGTATGTTTTATTTTTCATTTGATGACTGAGTATTGAATTATTTAGATAAGCTACATCAATCAATCCTATATACTGGTTCATCCAAGTGTCTTCTCTGCAGTTTTTTCAGTAATATAGCTCTACAAAGGATTTCTTCTAACCTCTAAAACTGCCATGTAGCTTCAGAGATATCCTGACATTACAGTGTGGAACAAGATGGAGAAAGGACAGTGTCTAATCCTTTACAAGCCTGTCTTGAAGTCAATCATCTTAGAGCCCTTTGTAGCTAGAAAAGGTCTTCTTACACTTACCACTTGAAAGGGGAGATACTTAGCTTTCGATTATACCATCTTAATACCCACGGAAGTCTGCAGAGATCAGGAAGTAAAACCATGGTGCTATTACATTTGGAAAACTGTTTTATGTTTTTATAGTATTCCTTCACATTTTCATAATTTTTAAAGCTTCTGAGGACATACTTTTTCTTTTAAGTCACTGATGCCTAAATATTTGAATAAAGTTAGCTTTGTTAAAAGTGAAGATGTAAAAAGTAGTATAAATTCAGTTTAAAAAATCCCCCCAGAACAACTTCTTAAGCTAATAATCTGTAACAGTCTTGTATAAGACTTATAGTAAATACCAAATAAACAACAGAGCAGTGACACTTAAAAACTTTGAGACCACCACTCTGAAATGGCATATGTAACTTTGAGTCAGTGCCAGTCAAGACTCATGCTGACATCTAGTACTCAGATGTGTGTGTGCCACAGTCTGTGTGCTACAGCCTAATGTATTCCATATTTCAATATGCATGCATATGTAATAGGCTATATAATATTCCATACAAAAATTGCATTAAGAAAATGTTAAAGTTGCCTAGTTCGGCATTTAAAAGTCAGGAAATAAAATTAAGGTTGTACATGCAACATTAACTCTGTTCCCTAGTGCATTTGCCTATGATACAGTCTAATTACATGATCAAATATTATTTCTCAGATTATACAGTATTATATCCACATTTTTTTTCATCTTGCAAAGTGTGATGTGAATTAGGCAGACTCCAGGTAGATTTCTATAAACCTCCATATAAAAAGACTGCAAATAAACATGGACTTGTCAGTTTTGAGAAGGGATAACTGAAAAGAGTTGTAACAAGGGGTTATAGAAAAGGTGAATGAAGAATGATGATTCAGTATTCCTTCAACTGTAAAATCTGGGGGACATTCATTCAACTAACAAGTTTAAAATAAATTTATTTTACATACCACATGCATAAACTCACCACCAGAGACTGTTAAGAAGATCCAAAGCATAATGCATCCAAAAGACATCAGAGAAATGCTTAGAGCCATTTCTGACTATTACATGGGAGTTGCAGATGCAATGCCCATGCCAAGAAGTCACTAAATTATTGGTGACCATAAGCTGGATCACTGGCAAAGGGCTCATTTAATTTTTTTCCGTTCTTTCTCCAAACAACCACTCTTAACTATGCTTTCAAAGCATTGAAGCTTTAAGTATTTCCATACAAAGTGACGATGATGATGACAGAAATAACCTGTGTTTGGGATCACTGCCACAAGGAAAGGAGATATGAGTATGACCCCTTGGTCTAACTGGTTACCCTCTGAGAACCCCATCCTCCTAACTGCTTATTACTGGAGATGTTTCTATACACATCAATAACCCAGTGACACCAGCCTAAAAACTTTGCAGGGCTTTCCCTGTAAGTCTCCATTCCTGTTCGCTGCTCCACACTCAAGCAGGATCTCACCTTCGATCTGTAGAACTGGGTGTTTAAAGTACTGTTCCGAGGACAGCTGCTTCCTTCTTGATGTTTCTCTGCAGTTTAAGGCACATATATCTGTACCTCAATGACTTCTCTTGCTGACTCTAGTGCCAGATGTGCTGGTTGTGAGATTGTTTCAATCCACAGCTGGCTGGGATGGAGTGCCCTTGGTGGGCCAGCCAATGGTGGTAAGCGTTTCTGGGGCTCTGGGCCAGAGATACCCAAAGGGGCATAGGAGTTGACACACTCTCCAGGTACAGGCTGTGTTCCCACATGGAGTGTGAAACTTAAGCAGGGTTGTTTTCCTATGACATGGGAGCCTATGTCAGACAAAAAGCAGGTGGAGATGACAACCATATCATGGACCATTTTCACAATAAATTCCATTTATCCTGCATATTTTATCTACCTGCTTCACCGGCACTGTGACTGCTAATTCATTTCTACCAAGAGCCTTTTTCTTATGCTAATGAGGTTCTTTAAACAATTGTTGCTAAAAATTTACTGAGTTGCTAGAGAAATGGTCCATTCTTTTGCCAAAATGCAGAACAGTCCTTCCTTTACTCCCTGACAGGCCTGAAATGACAGTGTTTTCCACTGGAGGTTTAAGGTCTGTTATTTCACTCTTTGTTGGGTCTACAAGTCAGTATTTCACATAGTTAAAAATCAAGAAATATTAGTTCTGGGAATTAGATTTTGAGGAAGTCTTGACAGATAGCAAGGTATTATGTATAATTAACACCAAATAATCTACAATTAGAAGATTATGCAAGTACAAAGGTTATTTTGGGAAATGAATGATAATTTGGAAAATATATGACTGATGATTTTTACTCCCTATGAAGGCTGAGGTTCTTCATGCTTTCACAGATAAAGCAATATAAAAACAGTGTCAGTTTTCACTTTAAAAGACCCGAATTTTTAATTTTGTATTCTGTAAAATGTCTGTAACTATCTGTAATGCAGATCTATCTGTAACATCGAAAGATCACATATGAGTGAGGTATCAAAAAAACTGTTCTGTCTTTATTGAGGGAATAGCTCGTTTTTTGCATGTGTGCAAAACTTGCTTGATATTTACATCTGCCATGCTATAGTGATTCGTACAATAGGATTTTCAAGCAGAGAGGGGAAAAATAAATGTGAGAGAAATCACAGTCTCATTTTAAGGACACAAACTTCAAGTGCTGACTGTATGCAGTTGTAACATTATTTACTCATATGCTAAAAAAAAAAGAGAGGTAATTAGTAACTTAGCGAGGGTTGCTTTGCTGTTTTTGTGGGCTGTAAAGTTTGGACATTGTAGAAACATTTTGCACTGGAACAAATCACTGCACGACATCTCCAGCACTGGGGAATGTAACTGCATCCTATTGCACATCTTTAATGCAGAGATCGTAAACAACCCTTTTGTATTTCTATTTAATATTTCAACAATAATTTTCTTTACCAAATTGGAGGCTAACCATTCCAACAATGGATAGACAATATGCTGCCAATCTTTTTAATCTCTGTGAGAGACCCAGCTACCAGCAGCTAGTGCCCCTGGAGAGCTTGGCAGTCTTGCTCTGCTCACAGTCCGTCTATAGGGACCTGTATGAGTTCTTTGTGGATTCTTTCCATCTTGTACAAAGAATTTCCTTCCAAAATAAGGACCCTGGAGTTATTCAACAGTCAGCTCTGCTTGCTGAGATTCCCTCCAGGGCCAGATTTGTGGAGGACAGCTCTACTGGAGGGCTGACATAGTTGGAAGCAGCTCTGTCTCCCAAGATGTGACTGCAGTCCCTGTCCCCTACTCTGTTCCATTACACTTCTGCCTTGCCACATGCAAGATTTGGTACCTGCCTTGCCAAAGATCAGTTAAGGCAAATACAAAATATAGGTAAAACATGCTCTGGTAATACACAGTACTGAGACAAAGAGATAATGCCTACGTATCAAGTGATATGGTTTAATGAGCATAGGTGGTTTAGGTCAAAGGTTAGACTTAGTCTCATGTCTGGCATGGAAAGGTTTAACACATGGCTGTCTGTGTTCAAGGCAGCTGGTGCTGTTTGCAGGTGGAATGGTGCTTTGCATTGGCTATTCATGAACAGTGTCTGTACAGTTTATGCACCGGTAGTTGCTGTGCTATAAATTCAGTCTTAATTTGGTACCAGTAAAATTCCGTACTTTGGTCAAATGAATCATCATGCAAGAACGGAAAGCTTCTGCCATCTTCCTTTTCTTCTCACATTTACTTTCCTTTTGTTTTTATTTTGTTTTATAATACTTGATTTACTGGTTAACCCCGCCAAGCAAACAGTCTGAGGTAGCAAAACTAGTGGGAGAAGGCTGCATCAAAGATTTTTGACTCTGCCATCCTTTAGTAAATCACACTAGCCATTTTAAGATTCATCCCAGCTCTCTACCTGCTCCCACCACCAAGGTTTTTGTGCTTGTAACCTACTACAGTCAGAATAAGGAAAGAACACAGTCCCATGACATAGCTGGGCAATATCTGAGCCTGCAAATCTGCAAGTTGGTCTGTCCATAAACCCCGGAAGAAGAAGCCATGTTCAAATGCCTGAGACCTCACAGTCTTACAGCTATAGAAGAAAGCAACCAGAGTCAGCTTCTTTTGAATACTGTAGGAAAACCAAGGTATTAAAAGAGGCAGGAACTTACGGATTCATTTGTTCAGACTCATAGAAAACATTAAATGCTTGCAAAGAATTTTTTCTTCATAACATTAGACTTAATGGGAATAAATTAGCTTAAAGACAAGATTGCAAGAATGGTAACAGCAGGATTCTGTATGAGCGTCGAGTTCAGAGAGTGTTTTTCTTCTCCTCCATAAAGGAAAAAGCTTCTAATGTATAACTTCTATGGCATTGTAAGCAAATAAAAGATGACAAAATTCTTTGCCCTTTAAACTGAATCAAGTTAGATGATGCACGGACATGGATGAGGTATAATTGAACTACAACATTCTTCAGGGCTGGTAAAGTTCTTTTAAATTAAGACTTTTTTAGTCAACAGGATGGACCTGGTTATAAGAAGTTAGCAGAAGTTACAAGACCCAGATTCTGTGTTAAATGGGTCAAATATTGGTATTAGGTGTGAGAAAATAAAAATAAGCTATGGAGAGAGCATTAATAAGGCATTCACTGAAAAAAACAGGTGAAACTGTATCAGGAGGGGAAACTGTATACTGAAGGGAACAGTAGGGCTGTGGGATAGTTGTCAAAACGGTGATACCCAGTAAAGAGTCATTACTTCACATGAGAAGACAGACATCTCAGACCCTAAGTGTTCAAGCTATCCACATCAGAATATGCAGACATTCAGCTGCATGCTGTGATGCAAATGAAATGGCTCTGATGCTTAGTCCTTCAATGTTGCAATTCTAAATTTGCTGTATTAGACTTCTGCTATCCCTAGCTTTAGACCTCAACCTTATTACAGCAAAGAAACAGCAGAGGATATATAATTTCAAAACTATTATGCAATCTTGTGTAGCCAGTATATGTTGTGGGCTCAGCTCTTCCAAAAAGTGAGGTTTAGAGATTTGCCCCAGAACACATAATAAAGCTGGCAGAGCAGAATATGATTTAGGATCAACTACCTACCATATGGCACTTACTTCTCCGTCCTATGCTGCTTCTTGATCATGCTAAGTTAGTCACAGCTCTAGCAGTAGAAATAGAAGAAGTTGTTTATTATCCTCAGCATAGTGATGATACCTCAGGCCACAGTGATAAGTAATTGAAACAACAGGGGTCTTAGAGATACTTAAAAGGAGAGAACTTAAAATACTCAGAAACTGGTGTAGTCAAATGGAATGGGTAACTAATAAATTGCCAGCTATTTGCAGTATATTACTACAGCCCAAATCCAGTCATTTCAGAGACTTCAACAGTGCCACTTGGTACTCTTCAGAATGTAAAACTCCACCAAGATGAGGCTAAAATAGTAGCAATAATAGCAACAACAACAGTAATAGTAATAATCATTTATTCATGCATACATTTGCTTAAAGGGATTTTCACTTGTAAATGCAGTCAAGTTACACGTAATTTTAACCCCAAGGTGTAACAATTAAAGGCCTAGTGCTTTGTGGTACTGAGTATGATCTAAAACTGATGAGGAGTTAATCAGGTAAATGGTGCTCTTTATAAATATTGTTGACTTATTTTATCATGTTCTTCTGGCCTGAAAATATGTTATGTCATAGTGACTATAGATTTAGAGATTAAAAACAAAGCAAAGTGATTTCTCTTCAATTGTACTGGCCCTAAACAGATGTCATGAAGCCCTCTTTTGAGGAAGGAACCATATAATCTTCAAAGTAAGTCTTTTGCCATCAGACCCACTGATATGCATTTCTCTCTGTTTTTTTATTAAATGTAATTGCATTTGATATTTTTCATTTGCCTTTATGATCTATTAACAACACTTTACCTACCCATTGCTCTGTATTTTCTGCATCATTTTATCCAGTTCTTCTTGCTTAAAGATGGTTCTAGAATTTTTAGTGTTATTCCATGTATTGTATGAATTCTGAGCATATACTTTATGCAGCTGAGATACATCATACTTAACAGAAAGTTTTGCAAAACCATAGTCTCACACTGTAATGAGATACAGAGAGATTAAGGATATTTTAGTACTTTGGCTACTAGATGGCAGACGAAGGGCAATATGATTAAATGCAAGATAAAACTTTGAGCTGAGTGATAAAGCCAGACAAGTACATGAAAGATTCTTCTGTCAGAAGTTTTTCTTATTTTTCTTGTAAATATTGGCTGAATGTGCTATTACTGAATCTGAAGTTTATAATTTTGCAGTCAGTAATTCTTCATTAGGGATACTGTTTCATTTATCACTGTGGGATTGTCTTAGGAAGACTAGGAAACAAGACAGAGTCATAAACAGTAATCTTCCTTAACCCATTTTAACCTGGCTTTACTGTTTATTTCTAGTAGAGCGCACCATTTTCCAGGGATAAGATCTAGAAATGTACCCTGAGTCCTGCCAGCATGGCTCTGAATGTATAAAGTTAGTAGTTGGCTCCAACTAAGTGCTAAAAACAACCAAACCAATCAAACAAAAAAATTCAGTTTGCCAGGCTCTCCAGATCTTCAGTGGCGAGAGATACATACATCTGGAGGGTGGTTACTGTAATGGGTCCTGGTGCTGCACTGGTGAGTGCAGTGGCTTTCCCCAAATTTAGCCCGCTGCCCCAGAGTTGCTGGGGAAATGACCCTGGTTTTGAGGGTGTCATTGTGTAAAGAATGGGGATGTTAACACTGGAGTTGTCTCTCTGGTAACAGCACTCACTCCAGGAAAAAAAGGAGAACCCTTGCCCAGCCATATTCCAGTTCCTTTTTTATATCATGCCACAAAAACCCAGTCTGATCCAGGTTTTTGGGATATGACTGGGACACCTGAGGCTCTCACAACCAGTGCACATTAGTTCTAGCAAGGACCAAGGTTTGCAGTGGTTTGGAGAGGTTGCTGGTGCTTCTCACTGAACGGATGTGGAGGCTGCCTGCCTGCTGATGCAGCTTTGGAGGAGTACACTGCTCAGACCATTAGGTACTTGAGAAAATCCTAGGCTCTGTATAAGTTGCAAAAATTACTGTCCAATGAATATATTTTGTTCTCAAGCTATTTATGAACAGGAAAAAAACAAACCTAAGAAAAAACAGTGATGTGTTGAATATGCTTTGTTTGCCGGGCATTAATAGATATCTGAAGGAGCTGGGTTGCATGACTCATTCAATCAAGCTGTAGAGATAATCAAAGGGGATGATAAATGTTTCCAAAGGATCCTATTCTGCATTCTTCAAATACCTCAAACTCCCAGTGAATTCAGTACAGAAGAATTAAGATGAGGTCTCGATCCTTGCCAGGTCTCCTGTCTCCCTGGTGTTTTCTGTACAGCTGACCTAAGACTAAACCATCTCCCAGAGCTCATACAGGAGCTGCACAGTTGCTCCTTTTCGTATGCCATTTGACATGTGCATTTCCAATCTCTGGGATGGATCTATGCAGTCTGAATGTGACCTGCTGCCTCTCCCCTGCCACATATTTCCACAAGGTCCTCCCTGTCACATGGGCTTAGAGACATGCTGTACAGTCCTGGGAGTCTTGGTAACAAGCTGTGAGGCTGCTGTTGGTGAAGTTCTGGGATCCCTCATGGATATGTGACACCTAGGAGTAAAAGGAAATCATCACTATAAAAAAATCAGATCTTTTCATGTCTATAGCTGGTTCCTGTGTTTGTGTGTTATTGCATTGCATTAAGCTGCCTCTAAAAACAAAAAGCTACAATTCATAATCAGAGGGAGAGAGAGAGAGAATAATGCTGGGAATTCTAGATTACTGAAAAGGAGAGAAAAAAAACCAACACAAAATTGCTGCCTGAGATGATTAAAGACACTTCAACATTTTATAGGGAACAGGCTGCAAAATTGCTACAGAAAATGGTGGGAGATAAGGCAGAGAAGGAGATGTTTATCAGAGGAAGAAGTTCAGGATCTTTTTTGAAAAATAGTCACTACATGAAAATATCCTCTTGTCTCAAAAAACCGCCCAAAAAAACCCCAAAGGTGCCAAGAGCAGATTTAACCAAGGAACATAGAGATGATCAGTGTCCCATGCTACACTCAATCAGGCAATCAAGATAATTAGAAAGTATGGGAAAGATTGATTAATGGCCAAGACAGACATTGACTTGACCTTTTCTTTATTACTACAGCAGTACATTTAAATAGTCTCCACTTAGTAGGGTTTAAAATAGAAAAGTGCACTGTTATAGGCATAGTAAGTGTGTAACTAAGAATGCATGATCTACCATCCCTGTTATGTAGTTTGCTTCCCACCTTTAGTCTCCACACTATGTCATCTGAATATGAGTTAATTTTTTGAATCCATACTCCATCACATCTATTAGTTACTATCCTAGAGATAGAAAATATATGTAATGGTAATAAAATAAATAAAGTTCTAAATATTTTTAAATTGAAAATGCTAAAATATAGACATCAATGTTACTTTGTGAATTAGCATCAGTTTTGTTATGCACAGGAGAAGGACAAGGGAAGTTGAACCAGATTCCTCGTGCTGGAAGCCCCAGACTCAGTGGTAAGTGAGAGAACTTATCCAGGACTTTCTTCTTGATACCTGTTGCTAGGAGATCCTGGCATTCCTGCAGTTGGGTAACCTGGACTACTCCTTTTTCATGTCAGAGATTTTGGCTCGGTGACCCTGAACTAGGGCCAAATGGAACTGCCATAGCACCGGTGCCAGCAGTGACAGTGTCAGAGAACAGAGAACAGACAGAAATCTCAAAGTGGAAGAAACTTTGCTAAGGCATCTTTAAAGGTGCTAGCCAGTCTCCTGGGCATGCAGGGACAGCTAGCAAGCAGGCTAGAGGGCAGGAACCATCTTCAATGGGGACTGGGTGAGTGCACAGCAGGAAGCGGATATCATGCAGGAGAGGCTTGCAAGGATTTGTGGTACCCATAAAATGGGATCCTGAGCCAAAATGTGTAGCTTCCAGTGCTCATCTGAGAGGGGAATATGCTCATCTGAGACAAAAATATAACATGGATCACAACTTGCAGAGGCTGGCTGACTTGTGCCTCTGGGCTGATGGTGTGGAGCTGGACACCTAAGCAGCAGACTTAAGGGCACAGGAGTTCTGCTGGATCATGAAGGAAAGCTGGGACTCTGGTGTGTCCAGGGAACATCTCCCTTAGAAGAAGGGTTTAATTTACCTTTTTATACAAAATGTCCTTTACTCCAGTGAGAAATACAGCAAGCTGGGCTCTATAAGGTGACTCTAATAGCAAATATAAATGAGAAGCAGAGGTAGGTACGGACACTTCTCGGCAGCAGAGCATGGGAATGAATGATGCAGGATTTTGCCTGAAGGCAACCCAGGGCAGAAGCATTATCAGATCTCACTCAAAGACTGTGCACTGTGTATCCTGCCATCAGCAAGGGCTGGACCACAAGCAGCACAGTCCTGAGCACTGCTGAGCCCTCTGCAGAGGGCTCAGTTTCCCACTGAGGTTCAGTGACACCTGCTGAAGAGTCACAGTGTTTTCTCAGCTGCTGAACTGAAGAACAGCATGTAGTGCTCAAGGCTGTTTGCTGAACAGTGCTCTTCCTCACAGGCAGGTCTACAGGCAAAAGGGAGAGAAGTTAATTAGTAAAACTGGAAGGCATTTAGAAAAATAAGTATGTATTTGGAACAAAATTCACACCAACCTATTTGGTATAATGAAGGTGAAATCAAGGGATTCCTACAGAGAGTAGTTGTGAGAAGTTTATAAACTCTACAGGGAAATTATGATATTAAGCAGTGCTTACAACTACAGAGTGCTGTTCCAGGCAAAAAAATGTTATGTGTTTTTCACTTGGAGTGGTCAATCCTCCTCCAACTGGAGTGTTAGCCTTTTAATTTTGTAGAGTTTAAAGCCATTGATATATTGCATGAAAAGTTTTCTTCTGTGAGTTATGTATTAAGCAGAAATAATCTTGATCACCACCATTGGACGAGACATTCAGCTCATGGAACTCTGCAGAACTCTGGTGTCAATAAAACCACCTTGATTTACAGTAGCAGGAGATCTGAGCAGTGTATTGCTTTGGAAAATTGAAGTGTACATTTATTCATTGTTTCAAAGGTAGAAGCTTGATCTGCTACGCTGGGATGCAGTCTTGCTCTATCAGGTGGCTCTGCTGAGGTCCCCATAGATTCAGGAGGACCAGGGTTTTGCTTCCAGACTGTACTTTGCAGGATCAGCTCCTCACTGAATAGGAGCAAGTCCAACACTTCCCAAGGAATGCCTCTTTACCCTAGTCCATCAAAAGTGCACTTGCAATGGCAATTAATTGATTCTGGGATACCCTCCAATGCAAACGGTCAGATCCAAAGCCCTCTATTTTGCTGGCTTCAAAGGGCACCAGCTTAGTCTCAAGGGCGTCAGTTTTGAGACCGGTGCTTTATATGCATCTAGGTCACATTTCATCTGTGACCAAACACGTGAGCTGTGATCCTGTGCTGATCTCAAAACGGGTGCAGGGCCATGCGGAGGCTTTTTTAACCTCATTGCTCCACTTGCTGCAGTGTGGGTATGTGAGAGTGGTGTGGGGCTAATGGAGCACATTGAGATGCTGGTGCCTGTCTGCATTTGCTGGACTGCACTGAGGTTTCATAGTCTTGTTTCTATATTACTGGTAGGGAGGTGAGACTCCAGAGCTGGTTTTAGTGACAATATTGCTCTAATTCAAATATACACATTAAAAATACTAATAAGGAAACCTCATCATGTTAAAATGCAGCTACCTTTTAAACAAGAGGGCAACAAACAACTATTGTGAAGACTGAAGAAGATGCCATTGGGCTACAGCCAAGATTGGTTAAGTGTTTATACTGCAGTAATGTCACAGTGTTTGGGGTTCAGTGTGGTGAGATGCCGAGTAGTTCTGTCTAGTGCTGAGTATTTTCCACTTTCATGGACTTCACTGGAGGAAATTCAGGGGGCCCTATACCTTGAAAGGTGATTGCAAGCTCTGACATTTGAATAATATTAATAAAATAGTTTCCCTTGATGGGATGTGCATTTCCCCTCCCTCTAAGTTTCAAATAATACTACTTCTTAAAGTAAGAACAAACATTTTACTTATGGCTAGAATGCATTTATCGGTAATTTTCACATAAATCAACTTATATGAAAATGTATTCATAATCCAAGCCTTCTCTGTAGTGATAAAATGTTTCTGCTTCTGTGGTAGAAAATAGCTTATTATGCAAACAGCATTGCTAGTGTTACATTATGCATGGGAGTCACCTGGAGAACATCACAAAAGCTTCAACCAAAAGGAAAAAACGAGGGGAGAAAATCGGATGTTCCATTTACTGCACCACTTGCCTATTATAATTAGCTGTAAATGAGCTGGTATTTGTACTTTGAAATGTATTTCATATATGCCTTGGTAACACTATACAAATAAGAAAAGCAGGAAAGAATGAAAGAACATGAAACTCACCCAGAAACGGCCTTGCAAAATGCCACCCCAATTAGAAAGCAAAAGCCAGTTCCCATTTTTAAACTGGTTAGTTGTATTTACTTTGGGAATACCTTGGTTATATTTACATACTACTTGATTTAATTCAGTATGCTGCAAATTCCCACTGGATTGTCATTATTATGAATTACATTGTTGAGAAGTTTGATTAAATAAGATCTGCTCAGACTAAAAACCATATTGCCTCACATAAGTTTAAAATAGTAATAAAAATAAAAGAATGAGTCCCAGCACAATTATTCAAGGCCCATTGTCTTATGTGGCCTTTCATACTGAGGGATAAAATGGTGGTTTTAAAGATAAGTGGGATGATCACTGCAATAAGAGTAAGTACTCTGGAGACAGTGAATTCTTATAGTTGTTCTTGTGGTATATTTTTTAGGAAGTTCTGGAGAGACGTCACATATCAGAGCAGCTCTTTCCCAAGGTGGGTTTATAGTCATGGTTGCTCAAGACAAGATTTCTGTGATTTTGTGGTTTGAGGACTGATATTCAAATATATCTGAGTCTTTCACAAATTACTCAGTTTCAGGAACACATGTGACTCCTTGCACTTGCACTGTCATGACCACTGTTTTTATGCCTCCAGTATTGTTACATCTCTCAGACCTTCACTTGAGGAATTATTTTGGCTGTAAGTTTCTTCCAGGGGCCAGATGTTTCCATGATCTTCTCTGTATCAGACTGTAAACAGTAGGCTCTTGACTTCTTCGATGTTTCTGGCTGTGTCTATGATCTAACTGAGTAACTAGTATTTCTCTGAATTACTTGGTTCTGAAAACATTTGGCTAAGCCTGAGCAATCTCTTTTATGATGTACTCATTAGATTAGCATTTGCAACAAAAGCAGGATGAACATAATCAGGACTTCACTGCCCTTCACAATATTTTAGTCTTGCCAGTCAGCCAGCAGATGAAGTTAGCCCACAGAAAAACAAGATGACATTGAAGTGAGGAAGAGAGTTGCCAAAACTGGTGCTTGGTTTGTTGCTCTACAACTTGCTGTCAGCTGTCACAGAGCCCTCCGCAAGGGTCTGGGGCTTGACAGCACCCTGCCACCTGCAGCAGGTTTGCTCTTGGCATCTGCCTCTGAGACAGCCTGAAACCTTGTACAAAGCCCTTCATCAATCAGCAGTTTGCTACGGTGGTGTTCCCCAGACAGTCTCCAGGGATTGGACTAGGTCTGGTCAGGATGGACTATAGCTACAAGATTCTGATTTTTCTAACCCACAGGTAGACAAGCTGATGCAAAGCCAGAAACATGGATATTCTAAAGGATATAACAGTCATGGGCAGAGGGAAGGGAGTTGGAAACATTGGGACTAACAGTGGGAAACTCATCTCTACTTAGAGAGTGTGTGAACTAAATGTAAAAGCAAATAATTAATTAAGAAAAAAAGGGCTTGCAGATGTGCCAAAGATGAGAGGATCTATTTTGACCTAAAAAAACTCAAGTAATTAAAAAATATACTGTTATTCCAGTAAAAAAAAATTACTAAATCTATTTGATAAGAATTTGAGGGGATCTTCCAGAGGGTAGGCAAGGAGGGAAAAAAACCCAGACTGAATCTGAATAAACCTCTTTATCCTCCATCTAACACTTCCAAATCAGGGTTTTCTCTCATCCTAAGCCAGAAGGCAAAAGCTCAGCTCATGAAGTCATTTCTATTGAATCTAAGAGTAGGAGAAACATTCCTCTAGAGTGGATGCAATTTCTGAGTATTTCAGGGAAAAACAGAAGCTGTGGTTATTTATTGATATATGAAATAAGGATATGGAAGCTAAAGTCTGCTTCTCAGAGAGGAACTTCTCTGGATACATGGACCTTGCCAAAGACACTCAGTGCTGGCCAACCTTAGTGAAAAAGTGTTTGCTCACCTGACATTGTGTCTCCCCAGGGAAAAGCTGAGGAGTTGCTGACTGCACTAGATCATTATCTGTGCACACACGACTGAGTCATGTTCCTGGGGAGAGTTCAGCAACACCCTCACCATCCTCTACCCAGATTTTCCCTTGTCTTGGTTAGAGAAATATTTCTCCACTTTCACAGTAATTTTGTTTTACTCTACCTTGTTTATGATCCTACCTATGTTACAATACCAATGAGTTGGTTTTTTCCTCTTTATGTGCACTATTTAATGAAGTACCTAATGGAAAGGTAATTAATGAGAGCACACTTTGAAGCTCTGCTGTTTTTTAAGTCTTGGGAGAGTGTAAGTGCTCCGGGTTCATACTGCAATCTGGGTTACAGACCTCTCCCAACTCCATGGTGCCCTTTGCTTGTCTCAGGACAGAGGTCTGTGCGGCTCTTCAATGGTTACATAGAAGTCTTTCTTACCTCAGCAGCAATTCCTTTTTTCATTCATGAGTTCACCCCCGCAGGATTGCTGATGGGCCACACTAGCTCTCAGTGATAAATCTGCAAAAGAGTGATTGAGGAAAATTAACTGAAAACTCACTCTGTCTCCTAATCAACTTCAGAAGTGCCCTGCCTAGCTTTACGAATGAAATGACAGACCTGTGTCAAAAGTAGCAACAAGTCTCAGGCAGCACATATGCAGGTGGCAATAATGAACACCCAGCTACAGGATGCTGAAGATCCTGCTGCTCTCTGAGTCCAGCATAAGAAAGATGAATTTTTTTCTGGTACACAAACGGTGATGACCATTCATTTCAGAGGGCATTGGAGTAGATAACCTTTACAGATTCCTTCAATCCAAACACTTCTATGATTCTATGATCCCACCTGTGTGCTGCCCATCTCATGTGTTCATACTCCACCATTCTTACAAATCTTCCACCTTTTCAGATGGCTTATCTCATAACCTATAAAAGTGAAGAGTCCTTTAACATTCAATATACTCTGCTTAGTTTAATAGGAAATGAACAAAAATACATTTGAGCCAAACCAGAGAGGCTGAGACAGTCCGGTGTAATGACCATAAAGTTGTTGCATTATTAATAATTGCTCGTCCCTTGAGAGAGACAGTAGCTGAACTGGAATAGGTAGAGTCACTGCATCCCTGTTCCTCTCGGAGAGATGTTATAGGTTGTGTAAGCCTGATTGTAGGCCTTCAGGTTATACCTTCAGGTTATGCCTTCAGGCATAAAGGCCAGTGGGATCACACTTGTTATGAAACTAGCTCCTTTTCCTGGTCTTTGTTAGCATGCAAATGTTAAGAGATAAAATTGTTTAAAAATTCATGGTATTTTTCAATTTTACTAGGAAAAAGGATAGTTGTTAAAAAGAATTGTCTGATACTGATGTGACATATGGTGAGATAAAAGACAGAGAGTAAGAGGTGGCCTCAAAAACTGGAAACTTCCTGTAAAAGCCTCCAAGGGAGCAAAATGAGATTTTAGGATGGTAACTGAGAGTCAGACAGGAGCAGGAATTACTGTGCACGAGTGGAGGAAGGTGGAAAGAAGCCTGTTGGACCATGACATATAGTGTCCTCTCAGGCTTTTAGATGAGAACATTGCTGTTTCAGACACAAGGCTGGGCTGATAGGGTAATAGCTTGCTATAGTCAGACTGCAGAGTGGGATTATTATGGCTTTGGATAACAGCTATTAACTATTGTTAAGGTGATTGATCACTTTTATAATTTTAGTTATGGAAGGAGTTTCACAATCAGAGCTAATCATGGGGCATTGCGGTGCCCCTGTCTGCTTAAATGCTGAAACCCAGAGACAGACTGTGAGATGATTACAAAAATTGCAAGACTGTCATTTCCATATTGAACATGGACTGGGCAAAAATCATAACAACACATGCATTGCTGAGACACTTCATATGGGAGAAAACACGAAGTTTGCCTTCAGCCTCCAGGGAGGGAAACAAACAAGTGTCCTCAATGTCCTATTTAACTTTTTCATCACACAAAGTTTCTATAGTTTTAAGGTTGTGCCACTATGCAGTTCCTATGGTATATGGATGTTTGGGTTCTTTGGTACTGACTTCTGCTACTGCCTGTAGGATTCACTGAGGTTTCACAGGAAAGCTCAGAAAGACATTTCCCTGTACATGTGTTTAAAGTAAGGAGTAATAAAAACGCATCTCACATGCAGAATGGAGAGTCATATTAAGTGTTACATGGTCAAAGAGACGTATTCAGTTGTCTCCAGAGCAGGAAGATGCTTTCTAAGAGTACAGACTTCTATCTTACTCTCTTGCATGGTGTTGGTTAAGGTCCTTTATGAAATTTTCATCTGAGAAGTAGAAGACTAGCTGATGGAAAAAGAAAAATCTACAGTAATTAAAATTTATACAAGTTTTCAGAAAACCAGTTGGATCAAGGCATGTAAGTTCTCAGTAAATCCAGCATGGAAATCTGATCTGAAAGAGAAGAACTAGTTCATGACACTCTCCATTAACACGACTGATCCTACATTAAGATTTGAGATGCCCAGAACATATCAAATTAGTTCACATTTATGCCTTCATTTTCTTACTAGTGACGGATGAGAGTAAAAAGAACAGCTGTTGTCCACACACTCAGCATCAGGAAAGTGGCATGAAGGAAGTAGCTCTTTCTGTGCTTTCTCAATGCTCATTTTCTTTTCTTGGGAACACCATGAAAATCTGCCTACAGAAATAGTGGATATCCACCATAAACAATATAACAATCAGTTCGTAGTGGAAAGTGTATTCTCCAGCTTGACTATGCAGAAATTTTGGTATAATAGTAAGTAGAAATAGAAATAAAAGACAAGAGACTGCATCAGGACTGGACACAATGGGAAAATACCAATTATACTGGCATGGCAAGTCAGGCTTTGATAATAAATGGCGCAATTAGAATTCTACAACTTAGCAATGTATTGTTGTGTTCAATACTAATAACATGCCAAACCAGCAGTGCATGTATTCACCAGTGTGATCTCTTGAAATGTTGTTCTTTGCAATGACTGACTACTACAGGAGGAAAGGCATCTACTGCAGCTATCCTGCATGAGAGACCTCATGCAAAGAAAACTTTTCTTGTCACTGTTGTGCTCATCTGGACTGTTAGAGACCTCTGACAGGTCCTACCTCACATCTTTCCCATGAACTTTTCTGGCCCTAAAGCTCAATATTTGCAGAATCCGCTTTTGTGCATAACAGACTTAGTTTTGCTTTGAAAATACCACCTTTATAATCTATGAATTGAAATATGAGTAAAGATGTAAACTTTGTGGAGTCTTCCTGGAGTGTTGAGCTTCAGCATGAGTCCCTGTACATGAAGTGTCCAAAAGACACTTACATAGGTTCTCTTTGTTCTCCTTTGACATGGATGGCCACCACCGAGTTTAACACATCAATTGATTGGTCATAACACATTCGTCTGTCACTGATGCAAAAGAAGTCATGTTCAGAGATATACCAATGGATAGAGTGGTATGTACGTAAGGTGAATTTGGGGATTGTTAGACCACAAATCCTGTCATGACAGGGGGTCTTTTCTATGACTGAACATACCTGTCTTGGGAGAAGATTTTACAGAGAATGTAGAATCAGAGTCAGCTGGTGAGCCTGGATTTCAGACTACTTCCTGAGCAGAGGGGAAAAACAACTCTAAAGTCTTTGAATGTACATGCTAGCTAGATTAGATTTGTACTGATAGCTTTTGTTTCCGTTCCCTTCTCACTTGCCTAGTTTAATATGCAAGGCTATATATGGAGAAAATGTGTCTCTGTGCTGGCATAGCGAAGATAACCTTGAAGAGTATAAATGAATGTACGTATTGATGGAGCAATTTGTGTTTTTATTGATTTCTTGCTGTGTCTCACTGAATTTCTAGTATGTAGCATAGGCTGTAACTATTTTGTTACAAAGAATGCTACAGAATGTATTTTCCCATACCAATTCTTAAGTGAAATGGGCAATTTATACATGAAATTATGAAAGAAAACATACAGTATATATTGATTATTATTATTTATTGTTATAGGAAGGATTTAGGGCTCCAGCTAGAGATGATTGAGATCAAAAAAGGGTAACATACTTTCTGCATAGGAAGGCTGAGGTGCCAAGATAAAATACCAAGATTTTAAGCCTAAAATATGTAGCTATTGCTAATGTGGAGAAAATTGAAAGGGTCACACAGGGATGTGTTCCTGAGAAGAAAGGATATTGTTGTAGATGTAGATGTAGTGCTAGTGTAGATGTAATGCTGTCAAAATGCAAATAGGTGGCTAGGGGGAAAAAAACCCCAAAAAACGCTGGGCTGGGTCTCCTCTGTGCTGGGGAGCTGGCTGACGCTGTAGCTGTGTGACAGTTTTCACCTGGTGTCCACCCAAACCTCCAGGCCCTCCCTTTCCCAGAGGGAAAGGAAAAGGAGAAAAGGCACAAAAACAGCTGAGAGATAATGGCAAAACAAACTCAGAGTGGCTAAATACTTAAATTTATTACTAACAAGATAAGAACTAAAACTAAAAGTACTAAAACTAAAAAGTAAGAAATAAATCAGTCTTAAGAACACCCCTCTCCTCCCTCTTTCCAGCAGTTCGAGGGAGCCGGGAATGGAGTTTTTGCAGGTGGTTGTTGTTGCTGCCATTGCTCTTATCTTGTGGGTCACTCCATGGGGTGCAGTCGGGTCTCTGCACCCCGATGGTCCTCTGTGGGCTGCAGGGGGACAACCTGCTCCACCACGGTCCTCACCACGGTCTGCAGGGGGGCCACAGCTCTGAGTCCTTCCCCTGCTCCCGTGGGGTCCCTCCCACGGGAGACAGTCCTCGATAGACCTCTCTGATGTCAGTCCACCCCCCGGGCAACAATTCTACCTGGGAAAAAAACCTGCTCCAGTGTGGGTCTCCTTCTCCACGAGTCACAGTCACAAGTCTCTTCCAGGATCTTGCTCCACCCGGGGCCTCCCACAGGGCAACAGCTCCTTCAGACATCCACCTGCTCCTCCATGGGCTGCAGGGGGTGGGGGGAATAGCTTTGAGTCCTTTTCCCACCCTGCTCCAGAGTGGGGTCCCTCCTTGTCCTGCTCTGACCTTGATCTCTCTCTACATTGTTATGTCATGACTGGAATGTCCCACTGTGCAACACTCTTCAATTCTTAAATATGTTATCACTGAGGTGTGACTGTGAGTCTAAATTGGCTTAACTTTGGCCACCAGCAGGAAGTCCCTCCTGGACCTGGCTGTCATTGGCTTCAGAGGACAGGGGAAACTTCTAGCAGCTTCTAACAGAAGCCACCCTGGTAGCCCCCTACTTCTACCAAAATTCAGCTACAGAAACCTATGACAAGGTGTTTTTCCAAGCAGGTGAAATGGGGCAAGGTGTCACTGAGATGAGGATGTCAGTCAGTCCAGGGGCAGGTACCATCCTAGGCACTGATCCTGCACGTCTTTTTGGACCTGTGCTCCTTCAGTTTCTTGAAAGTAGTTACCTTCTACATGTACACAAGGGCCTATAAATCCAGGATCTAGTCTGAATTGGTCATACAGTGATTAGTAGCATTGAAATGAAGACTCTGGATATCTGTATGTGTAGCTTGGTTGCATTTTCTCCCATTCATCTGTGTTTTGCAATTCCTCTTCCTGTCACACATTCCACCTGCTCTGAGCAGAGAAATAAGGCAAAGAAACATGTTGAGAAGTAGCTCTGTGCAGCCTTGTGGTCTTTGAGAGCAGGCACTGCACATCCCTTAAGTGCTGTTTAAGGCAGATCTATCAAAAATTTGAACCAAGTCTCCCTCCAGCTCAGGGAGTAGGAACTGCACTTTTCTTGTCTGGTTGCTCATGAACAAGTGTGTCTGTCTTGCTGTTTGAAAATTAGTGACATCAGAGACACCAGGTTGGGAAAAAGGCACCTGCATTTGGCCCAGTATTTGCTCTCTGAAATTGCTAGAAGTGGATGCCTAAGAGAGCACATAAATAACAGTGCACAAGTAGCATGAGCCTTCTCTTCAGATCCTCAAGGAATGTCTAAGCTAGAGGTTGCCTCTGAATCTGAGTTTAATAGGTGGCACCAGTGTCCATGAATGTGTCTAATCTCTTCTGAGCTAGTTTATGCCTGGCCTTTGTAACATCCTCTGGTATTAAACACCACAGTTTAGTTAGAATTTGTGAGAAAAAGTACTTACTTTGATTTCTTGTGTTGCTCTGAACCTACCTTGTAAATGAGCATACATGGCAATTAATAAGGCTTTTAAAATGAAGAAGGGAAATCATGAAGCTGCTCAGACAGATCAGATGTGTGAGGGTAAACACTGAAATGTGGGAATGGGCAATGCCAAAGGCCTGAGCAACTAAAGGTTGGGACTGACAAAATGGAATAGCAGTACTTTCCCAGACCCCTCAAAATATACAGGATTCCAATAAATAGAGAGTAATAATGTCACAACATAAGAAGAGAGAACAATGATTAATTTTGTGGTGTACATGAAGTTGTGAGTCATCATGCAGGTGACTGTGTATGATGAATGCCCATAAATGAAGATTGTTTTAGCATATATCCTTTCCATTCATCTCCTTACCAAGTCTTAAACTGAACAGTCTTCAAAATTTGTGTATACTATGACTTTGTACCATTGCACTGTGGTAGAACACCTTCTTTGTTCTCAGCCCTTTGGATATACTACATTCTCAAGAGAAATACAGAGCCTTATTTTTGAAGAACGACAGTCTAAACCTAGGCCAGCTTTCAATTTATGGATTAATAGAGAAATATGCAGATTTAACAACAATGGCTTGAAAGTGCAGTTTTTACACATAGGTGAGCTGCAGAGCTGTAGGAATGTCAAGGCAGCTCATCCCCGGAGCCTGTGGACAAACCTAGTGATCCTTATTGCAAGCTGATGAGGGCTGGTGTAGCAGGCACTCAGCTGGGACAGAACATCGCTAGTGGTCAAGAGGGGCCCCGGCTGGAACAGAGCTTTGTCCTGGTGCAGGAGGGCATAAGCACTGCTCATGTCCCCTGAGCTAGGGGGGACTCCTGCTCGGACCTGGCACTTCTCTTCTCAGTTTGCCTGATCTTTAATACTGGTTTTTTGGTCAAGAAGTCTGCTAGTGTCTAAATGCTCTTCATTTCATTGACTCTCCTTTTCCTGACTTTTTGGCTTTCAGGGATGTATAAGACCCCAGGTTCAAGCTATGAGCTCATTGAAGGTGATTTACTTTAAAAATATACAAGGCTACCAAAATCTGCTCACCAGATCTATTAAAAGGGCCTTCAATTCTTTTAATACCTGAAGAGAGTGCTTCAGTCCAGAGGCTGACACCTGCTCTGGGGCTGACCAAGGAGGTTCCAAGGGGCTGGGGCATGGACCAGAGCATCACTCCACATTCGTGAAATTCAACCTGTCCCCTCCTCCCCACACACTTTTGAGTTGGTCCAAGATAATCATTAATATAATAATCCAGTGTCTCACAGGGTGACATCAGTCTCGCAGAGTAAATGGTTTCCACTTGGTGACAGGGGCTGGGGAGGACCTGGTTACCCTGACTGTGTCTCTCGTCATGCCATGGATCCCACCTTTGTACCTTGAGCACTTTAGAAAGATAGATTTTGCTTCACAGCACTCCTATGGAGACAAAATGGAAAGAAGCAAAGGGGCCCACAGCTCATTTGATTTCATGCAAGAGCCTCATTTTCAGTATTCTGTTTTGGTAAAGAGTTTGTGGATCTTGATCCAAAGGAGAGAAGGCCACCCTCCTGATAGGTTTCCTGAGGGCTGTTCTAAATGCTTCCTCATCTCCATCCACACTGACTCAGCTGAAGCAGAACCTGTGGAGTCCTCCTGCATTTGCTCACAGGCTGGGCTGATTGCCAGCTGAGCTGGCACCCAAAGACATCTTCCTCCAGGTTCCTCTCTCTGTGGAGGGCAAGAGCCAACCTACCTTGGAGCCAGTCCCATCCTGAAGCTCTGAAATCCAGTATCCTTTTGATGAACTGCTGCCCTAAGTTCAAATCTATCAACCTTCAAATGCACTCCTGAAGGGAGCAGAGAGAGAGAAAAAAATTCCTGTGGGGAAGATAGCTGAATGTTCTGTTTGCCATGAATTACATTTACAATTTAATATTTAATTAAAAATTTCTCAACTAACTAACTGGAGGATAAAATCAAATTAAACCAAATGTGTTGCAACAGATGTCATAACTTTTTGAAAATGTTTTATTAACTGAAGCAAAATGTTATTGAGTATCTTCCTGCAATATAATTTAGTATCGAGTTGTGGAATTTTTCTAATCAAAACATATTCTAAAAGGATATTTTAAGTATATTCTGTATCTGTTTTGATTGTACTTTTACAGTGTTTTTAATTCATATTTACAATTTCAAAGCAAATGAAAAAAGAATAATAAAGGCAAAAGAAACTCTTTCTGGAGTTGAGAACATTTAGCAACAATGGACATTACAAATCCAGAAAATATTTTTAAAATGGCCTATATGCTACTAGTATTTCAACACTGAAAAGTAATTTCTTTTGTAAGCTACCAGCCTTATTTATACAATGCTCAGATGTTACAGTGCTTTCATTAATTTATGCTGACAATATTGTCAAATCAACCCTCCAGAAGTACACAGGAGGGGAAAACTTCCCAGGAAAGTTTCACATCTCATGGACCATTTGTACCATTTGCTTGCAACCATAGAAGCGTCTTTTGTTTTCATGTAGTTCTTATTGGAAGTAGAGTGGTTTGGTGGCAAAGAAGCATTCAAAGGACATCAGCATTGCCAAGGCAAACATAAAAAGCAATAATTTGAGGATCTTGAGGGCACTGTGCATACCATTAAACTAATGGAACAGCTGTTGCTGACAGAGGGGCAAGGTTTTCAGGGATTTGGGAAACGCTTGTAATTACTTTTAGATTTGGTAGTATTGTTGTAATTCTTGGAAATTCAGACACTAACTGTTCGGCAAGTATAATGAATATTTGTGTTGGGTTTGTGTGGCCAGGTTTTTGTAGCAGGGCAGCTACAGGGGTGGCTTCTATGAAAAGCTGCTAGAAGCTTCCTCCATGTCCAACAGAGCCAATGCCAGCCGGCTCCAAGACAGACACGCTGCTGGCCAAGGCTGGGCCCACCAGAAATGGAAATAAAGCCTGTGAGATAACATACTGAAGAAGGAAAAAAGAAAAGTTATTGTGCAGATGTAATTGCAGCCAGAGAAGAGCTGAGGAAGAATATGTGAGAGGAACAACTCTGCAGACACCAAAGTCAGTGCAGAAGGAGGGGAGGAGGTGCTCCAGGCACTGGAGCTGTGGTGCAGACAGCCCATGGTGCAGACCATGGTGAAGCAGCTGTGCCCCTGCTGCCATGGAGGAGACCCATGCCAGAGCTGGTGGATGCCTGAAAGAGGGCTGTGAACACATGGGAAATCTGTGCTGGAGCAGGATTCTGGCAGGAACTTGTGGACCCATGGAGAGAGGAGCCCAGGCTGAAGCAGGTTTCTTGGCAGGACTTGTGACCCTGTGGGTGTCTATGGATTTTACCAGACTTGTGGTATTTAAGACTATATTTTGACAAAATGACAAATTTGGAGTGACTTGCAAAAACCAAGAGCTCAAAGTCTCTTTTTAATCATCAAGACAAGTGAAAAATTGAATGAAGTAATGAATGGTTTGTGATTTCCCCCTTCTTTCTACATAGATCTTTAAAGAAACTTCCTTCTGCTATGAAATACTAATTTTTCAAGTACTTCCTGGATGACTGCTGGGTGAGAATCCTATCAGTCTGGATCTTGTACAAATCCACAGAATAAACAACAGTTTGTGATTTTCAGACTGGGAATGAAGCTCCTGAAACACAAGTCTGAATTTCTTCAATAAATGCCTAGTACCCCCCCTACTGAACTTACCAGAAATTTCTGGAATTGTGGGATTGGACTTTCTTTTTTACCCCCTTTCTTTTTTCTCTCTCTCTTTATTTTTGTTGTTGTTTGTTGTTGTTGTTGTTTTTGGCTTTTTTTTGTTGTTTTAATTATTATTTTTATAAAATTTTTTTTCTTTCTTTAATGATAACAAAAATGCCTACAAAGTCAATGAGTGTAAATAACAGAAAATTAAGAACTGAAGGGTTGTATTTATATTGATTCTGCTTTTTTGCTAATAATTAGATGATAACAAAATGCTGAACTAATAGTACAAGAGAAAGAGAAAAAAAAAAGTCAATACTTACTATATTCAGACTCAGAATGGTCTGATAGCTATGACCAGTTTTTGATACACTTGCCAATATTTTCTTCTGCCCTCATGTTAGCAGCTGTCTGGTGAAACCTGATGAGTGGACAGAAAGGAATAAATCCATCCAGGGTATAACTTCAGAGAAATGACCCTGGGGACATGCTCAATCCATTATGGTGAGCAGGGCATGCAAGCTGATTGGTATCTCTCCAACCTTACAGGATTATAAAGATGAAGGAAACATGTTTAGCACATACTCTTCCAGCCCCCTCTGTGGCCTCCCTCCCCGCCCCAACCTCACCCATGTATGTGCAGCAGTGCATATTGTGTTTTCAAGAATATTATTATCTTTAAAGGATAAGCTATTAGGTCATGGATTTGTAAATTGAGGGAGCTTCCTCTTGGTTTGGGAATTTTTTTTTTTTTTAGTCTGTTCTAGGAAGCAGCTTTTCTTGTTTATAATGAGAAGGACAGAGTCTGCAAGTGTTCAATTAATCTAAGGTAAAATGTGAAATCTGGTGTCATTACAAATATCTGGACAATCTCTTCAGGGCTTCACCTCACTTTAATAAACAATTTAGAAATGCCAGTAGATCTGTTGGTGACTCTGTTAAGATCAAACCTAGAACAAATCCTCTTGCTTAGAATCAAATATGTTTATTGATAAATGAACTTCTCAAGGTTTCTAAACTTTAATTCTTTTTAGATTGTCTCTCTGGAAAGCCAATGAGCCAGAGCAGCCCTGTTGCTCTGTGCTTGTGCTGCGGCTTGTTCAGGGGGAACCACATTATGACCAATCCACTGAAGTGCTACAACTATGAAAAGCAATTCCCTGTTCCTTGCCCCCATCCACCAGCACCCCCAAATCCATGTTGGCAGGACTGCTCCCGAATTGTTCATCCCCCAGTCTGTGTTTACACGGGGGTTTACCCTGATGCAAGTGCAGCACCTTGCACTTGGCTTTGTTGTACTTTCTGGTGTTCAGACCGGTCCTCTTGAACTTGTTCAGATCCCTCTGGATGGCCTCATCTTTCGGGTGCGTCAACAACACCGCTCAGCTTGGTGTCACCTGTGAACGTGCCGGGAGTGCCCTCAGCCAGTGGCCCTGACTGCTCGGGCTCTTTGCGAGTGAACAGATGCGCGTCTGCCGGGGGCTGCTCACCGGGGGCGGCGGTGGGACAGGCGGCGGTGGGACAGGCGGCGGTGGGACAGGCGGCGGTGCGATGCGAGCCGCAGCCGCGTTGGGGTGTCAGGCTCCCCGCAGTGCCCGCACGCCCCGGCGGCGCCCCCAGAGGGCGCTCCCAGCCCCCTTTTGGCGGCGGCGCGGCCGCCCCGGCCGGGCTCAGAGCTCGGGGGAACCCACGGCGGGAGTGTTAATGAAAGCCTCTAACGCAGGCAACAGGCTTTCCACAAACAGAGCAGTAAGGTGTATAGAAAAGGTGGGGTTTCTTCTTCCTTAAGGACCACTGTTTTGATAAATTGTGCTGGTTTTGGCTGGAGTAGGGTTAATTTTCTTCATAGTGGTTATTATGAGGATTTACCCTTCCGATTCTCTCCGCCGGCTGTGTGAGTGAGAGGCTGCGTTGGGCTGAGCTGCTGGCTGGGGGTAAACCACGGCATTAATACACAAAGCTTAAGTTGTAGGGTCACTACTGCAAATACCGCACAGGGAAAAACGGGTTACATGTATTTCCAGAATCTCTTCCTTTCAAGAAGTAACCAGGAACAAAGGAAGAAGAAAAAGTATTCAGTCTCCCGCAGGATGCCCGTGAGTGGGACTCGGGGCGGATTTGACATGCTTCCTCCTGGTCTCCTCTCTCCCCCTTGTGCTTTAACTATAACTGGTTAAAACTACTTTCCTTTGCCTGAAATAGTTTTGATAGTGGCTGAAAATCCAGATGTGCAGTGTGCTCAGATTTACTTCAGATAAAAGGAGCTGTGTGTGAAACAAAGTCTTGAAGATTCAGTAATTTGTGACATCTTCTGAAAAGTGCAAGTTTTTGAATTAATACATCAAATGAGATAACTTAGATTTTAAATGGGATTTCTTTTTTCATCATTCTCTAGGCCAGATAATTTTGGATGATAGATATGTAGGTAGGGTATGCTATACTTTCCAATTCCAATACTTCTTAATTGCATCAATACCTTTGGGATGGTTCTTACTGAAAAGTTGCCTGTCTTTCAGCTAATAAGAGTATTGAGTTGCTTCAAATAAATATGGATACTCCTGTCCTAATGGTGAATTAAAATCTACCAAAGTACTAATCTGTTTTTCTGAAAATAAAATAATATCAAGAAAACCTCAGGTGCTTTAATTTTTTTTCAGACTATAAACAATGTGGTGAACTTGTGTAAATGTTTGGGATAGCCATTGTTTTCCTGAATCTGCCAGTTATGTTTTTTCAGGACACAACTCATGTTTGTTTGCAGACACTGGCAGGGCAGACAGTGCGCTCTGACAAGCTGCAGGCATAGACTGCTTCACTATTGCAGGACTTGTTCTCACTGTTTATTCCAAAAATAAGCACATCTCCTCCTAATAAATGTTGTATGCAAATGTGGCTCAGCCATTTCTACACGAGATTCTAATTCATTCATTTAGAGATGTTCATTTTGTAGTGTATGCAAATTTGCATATGTAATTCAGCAAAGGCAGGAGCAATCTTTTATTCTCATCACTTCTGACATTTTAATCAATGATTTATGTCTTATTCTTACATTTATTAGCCCTCCCTTGGAATGCTAAGGCAGATTATTATGCATTGATATTTCTATACATATATAAAGCTCATTAAGACTCTTTGACAGAAGAATGGTCAAAGTGCAGGAACAGGGCGAAGGCATCTGGTGGCTTATGCTTTACCTTCTCTTCAGGCTGGTTTTGCTCATTTGATAAACAGTTTCCCTGTGTCACTGTTGTTCCATCTGTGCAATAGAGATAGCACTGCCTGAACTCAGAGGTGTGACTAATTGAAGTTTTTAAAGCTTGTTGAGCTCCCTGGCTGGAAACTGTTATATAAATATTCTTCTGGTCACAAAGAAAATGACTGAGATATAGACCTAAGCAACAGAGATATCATCCATTATTTCTAGTTTTTATCTGTGTCTAAGGGTGACTGCAGAAATGGTATCTTCTTCTTCTAGAGACTACCCCTTGTAGGTATTCACAGTCACACACTCACTGACTTTTTGACAAAACACAGCTTTTACTGCTATTTCCTTCTTCTGACTTCATTGGCTTTCCAGATCTGAGGGACTAAAGTGGATTTTATTGCCTCCTAGGCACCATCAACAGAATAATTTATCTAGTCTCAATGCCAGTCAGTCACTCCTCTGTGAATCCTTGGAGGGCAGTTGAGTTACAAAGACTATTGGGAAAGGCCGAATTGTAAGATACAGAATTACAGAGGAGTAATTTTAAAGGCCTGATTTAACCATCAGGCCTCTGCAGCTGGGATGAATATGTGAATAGAGAGAAATCAGGTGGGATCTCAGATCCCATTTTAAGTCTCAACCAGGTCTCCTTATTTAGAAGAGTTATTTCTGATGTAAGAAAACAGCAAGGGATTTTTCAAAAGTATAATTTCAACTTAAGGGGTGGAAATACAGTCTGCAATTCTTTCAGAGTTAGAGCTTTGCCTATGTCATTTTTGGAAATACTTTGTATTTCTATATGCAATAAAGGCAGCCTTGCATCCTGCAGGACTCCAGTTCCAATTTCCACAAGTGTAAATCCATCAAAGGTGCTTGTCAAAAGCAAAATCCCAATCTTATTTGCATTTAGAAATGGGAACTACAAACCTACACTTTGTTCACAGGGAGGTGTGTTTGGTAAATGCCACACCATATTTCTGGAGAACACAGGCATATGTGAGAAATCTGTTCTTTATTCTGTATGATTGCTGCAGCTGAATTTCACACTGTCCCTGCAAAGGCAAGATTTCTGAAGGACATTCAATGTCTCAGTGGAAATGCTTTTCATCAGAGTAGTTTTTGCCCATAGTAGATTTGCCCCTGCTACACAGTCTGCATCCGATGTTTGAGTAAATCCATGTGACTGCAGTTCCTGAATAGCTGGCCCAAAGTGAGGATGACAGCAAAAAGGCATGCAGAATATACAACTGGATATTTTCATTATAAGAAAGTCCAACCTGACATCTTATTCTATACTGGTATTGTTAAGAGTCCTATGATCCTCAAATATACCCAGATAATTTTGATGTCATGCTGTAAAACCCAAGATAATGAGAATAAACAACCAGCCTTGAATTTCTTTCTAAAAACAACCAGTACCTATAGAGATATTTAACAAAAGTGAATGTTTTTGACATTTGTTTAAGGCTAAGCAACCTAAAGAGAGATGTATGAATATCCCTCTGGTCTTGGACATGCAGCATGAGAAAGTTTCTGTTGCTACTTGTGAAGAAATACATTCATTCTAGGGAGGTGCTCAGGAGTCAAAGAAAAGTGTGGAAAATAGGCACTGGAGTATTTTACCTGTCTCACCTCTTCTAAAATAGTCAGAATCCTCTCTCCTAAGCAAATTATTGTAAGAGTTGCCTAGTTCCACAAGATTGGACATCTATCCTGAAAATGAAAGAAAAAAATATTATTTTCAAAGTGCTGGGATTCCAGGGGCTGGAACTCTAAAAAAAAAATCACTGTCCATACTCTTCCTCCTCTTCTGTCTCCTGACAGGTGATGAAAAAACCTCCAGTGTTTCATACTCTCAGGAAATATAGTGTATTCTCACATTGCCTAAATTATTATAAATTATAAATGCCTATGTTATAAAGGCATTTCAAACATTTTTATTTGTTTTACTTTAGTTTATGTCTAATGTGCAAAAAAGACAATAGGGATTGAAGAGTTCTTGTTTTTTTCTGGTTTATGTTGTTCCTCAGACCAAACCTCAACACCACAGAGAGCTGACAAAATGGAATGAAGATAAGCAACTTGATTGTAACTGGATTGGTTTATTATTTTTTGATCTTTATCCTACAGCACCCTCCTGTTTTTGACTTTTCAAAGGGCTCCCTTACATGGGAAAACAGACAAAGAGATTTGGACTATGCAAAGTGATTTCTGCTTCTGTATAAGATGCCAACAAACCAGGCACATTTTCAGCTAGGTACCCTTGTTTTGAGTTTTTCATTGCATGATATATGGTTTCACAGAAAAGTCAACTTGGAGCAGCAGGTTCTGCGCTGTGGCTCCCTCAGCTACTCTTCCTGCACAGATCTGCTTGCCCAGCACCCCAAACTCTTAGGTTGTTTGAGCATTTCACAGAAAGCTGCACTTCTGGAAGGTTAGATAGGTTTGCCAGTATCCACATAGGACCTAGCAATTTATTTTTTGGTAGTAAATCCTACTCATTCATTGAACTTCAGAGTTTTCCTGTGTGGTTTTAAAAGTAATTTGGCCGGAGCTAAGCACTGCAGACCCCATGGGCTGTAGCCAGCATTTGTTTCACATAAATCATAACTTGTTTTGGGTTACATTTTCTTTGGAATGGAAAGATAATTTGTTTAGTTATGTTGGTCTGAGGGCATCAAACTGGACCCTACTATCACTGGTAACAAAAACAAGCTCATAGACTACTCAGGACATCAGAAAAGGTAATTGGTCAAATTACTTCATGCAGCCATAACTCTAAAGGTAGACGTTTGATAAGTTAGTCAAGTCTTCAACTTTCATGAGCTATCAGTTCATACATCACTCTTGACATGAAAAGGGCCTCATTCCCACAGCTTTAGCACCAGAAGGGTTTTTTTATCCTTAAAAAGATAGCATTGAAAATTTTATACCAGCAACTAGTATCTTACTGAATCATAGCTTAAAAGTAGTGCTGCTGGGATATTTGAGTCTGTTTTCTAATTGTACTACTCATTCACTGAAGCAGCACCTTTCAAATTAAACCTTAATATTAACTACAAGGATAAGAAGCACTCATGGTTCCAGCTGCTAACAGTAAAATGAAGTAAGTTTAATTATTCAGTAAATTGTTTATGAACAAGGGGCTTTTTCATAGCCTCTATCATCATTTTTTCTCAGATTAACAGAACAGTTTTGTTAAAAGAGTGTTTTAAAATTTATTAATTATATGGCCTCTTTTTAAAAACTTTGATGCTGCACTTCACAGCAATATAAAATTATTATAAGGAGCTAGATAGTGGTCTCATTCATGAACGACATGAGGATGTTCCCTCTGTTCCTACAGGAGGTATTACCAAAGCCTCTCTGGTGAACAGTGCTGGTGGCTCCCAGGTCTGGAGTCCCAAAGTTTTCCTCCTTTGCTTTAAGATGCAAGTAGCCCTGTCACAAAGAGCTTTCTCTAAGAAATAAAACTGTATGTGGATCCAGATATTGTGCTCTTCTCTTTATATTGACTTTGCTGAAGAATTAAAGTTTAGAAAGACTAAAGACATCTCTGCCCTCAAACTTTAGTTTTCCTCCCAAAGGAGAAGGTTGTACCACCGTGTTACAATGCATTTACCTCCTGATTTGTCAATTTTTGCTTTAATAGGTCTGGCCTTGATGGAACTAATGACTCCAGAGAATCAAAGGTGTTAATTTGACCCTGGCTTTGAACAGCATTAAATGATAAACCAATATACAAGATTTCAGACACATGAACTTCAGCCACTTTACTCTGATGATCTTTTAAGGTTAACATGCAGAAAACATTATGTAAGGCACTTGACATGTCACTCCTTAAAAGTTTTGTTCCAGCAATATTTCTTATAAATGTTTTTTACTATTGAAATAAGTAAATTCTGTTTCACATTATCTTGTTATCCCTTCCTTGACAGGAATGAGAGGAGAGGAGAGGGAGAGGAGAGGGAGAGGAAGAGGGAGAGGAAAAGGAAGTGGGAGAGGGAGAGGAGAGGGAGAGGAAAAGAAAGAGGGTGGGGAGGGAACAAAAAATCCCAGGCAGTAAGAAACCTTTTTGTGTGCCACTGCTGGAATCTTTTGTTTTTCTCTCGATGGACAAAAAAGTAACCTACACACTGGGAAGAGGAAATAGTACAGACAAAGTGAAACTAGTACCAGCTCCAATTACAATCTGGAAAAAAACAGGTGCAGTGAATGTCCTTGGCAATCATTCTGATTCCATCACAGTTGCAAGGCTATACACCTGTACTACATCTTTCCCAGCAGTGACATTCATGTTCACCATCAGCCTGGCTTAGGAGAGATCTAATGACAGGGGGGACTTGTGTCTGTGTTCCCTGTGGGTGCCCCAAGTGCTTTCCAGGTACCCAACCACAGTTAGGACACCACTGGGAAGGATGCCTTTCCAAATGCACCAGCAGCATGCCCGAATATGTGGCTCTAGGCTGCAAACACAAGTGCCAGGAAAAATCACGGCATACAGATGTACCTCAAGTGCAATCACCCTCTCTGAGGTTTGATGAGTGTGTATCAGAGTCAAGTAGATTATAGTATTGCTTGTGGTTCTCTTTGCACTCACATAAGGTGGCAGTTCTGTCTTTTCCTTGAGTGAAAATTTTTTCCCCTCATTCTCTAGTGGTTGTCTTTCTGAGCCTCTCATCACTGCTTCTAATATGCAAAGTTTTCTAGCTATGTATATGTCTGCATGGCATAGGTTACAATCAAACTAATTTCGTTTGGGTAATTTAGTGGAAATTCTGTTTTCTTATACATACTCTAGTATTCACACGGTGCAACTTCTGCAATATCTAGCCAATACATACATGTCCTGATGGTAATCAGAAATGGACAAATCAGCAATCACATCCCAAATAGATCTCAGCATTCAAGTCTTGATTATATAGAGCTTAATATATATGGCTATGTGGCAAATCAGGTTGTTTATTCTTGAAAGTCTACAATGTAAAATTTAATTCCAGCCACTACACAAGAATATGTTCTGACAGGGGACATAGATTTTGTTGCTGTCTTTGTTCAAACTTGGGTACAAGCTACTGAATATCCAAACAGTAACTGTGCTTTTAGCCCTTCCCACTTTTCTACCTGTTTCCACATTAGAACAAATCATGCCAATACATGATCAGAAAAAGAAAATGGAGGCATTACGATATTGTAAAACTGCTGATCTGAGTTTAATACCTCTATTTTTATAATTATTGATTGAAAATCGTTCTGTCCAAGAGCTGCTGAAATGTTTTCATAATACATTTTACATGAAAAATGCCAATCTTCCTGCTCAATAGTCCTGCCTTTAGTTTGCCTAGTCCTTCATGTGCCACAAAGAGGCTTCTTTGTGTGACACTCCTTTGTGCAGCACACAAATACACCTCATTGCAGCAATGCTTTGTAGTAGGGCTGTCTCACAGTGTGACAGAGATGAGGCAGATTAGAGGGAATGCTAACTTTAAGTGAACAACAGATGATCCAAGGGGATGTACAAGTACCAACCACTTGATATTTGCCAAATGATAAGATCATTGGGCTTGACTGCATGTCAAAACTGTGTGATGCTGTTTGTACCCTAGCACATCCTGAAAGGCACCATGAATGATCTTATATGGAGATCTGTGGGAAAAGCATTTGCTGAATTGATGGTAGTTTCTATCTTTTGCATTATCTTGAGCTGTAGTCCATTGCACCAACTGTAACACTAATCCTTTGCTGCAGCCTGGCAAAGTGGGAATTGACATCTCATCATATCGTGTTTCTTGGAAGCCCTGTTCTGCCTAGCTTTAGTAGAAGAAAGGATGGCTGAAGGACCCTTAGCCACCCAGAGCCTTGAACCACTCGCCATTGCCTTCTTCAGTATCAGCAGGCTCCAGCCTGGACAATGCATCTATAATCACTCCAGGTGAAATATTTTGCATGACTACAGATCTAACAGAAACAGGGACTGTCACGTTGATACAGATGCTGGTGTGACAGCAAGAGAGCAAGCAGCAGGAAACTGTGAGGAAGCACCATTCCCAGGGTCAGGCTGCAGACTGGCTTCTGCAGCCAGGACAGTATCAGCTGTCAGAAGTATCAGCTTCTGGCCAGGACAGAGCTTTGGGCTGCCTCCCTGATAGGGAGCGGAGAGAACATTACCATCCAACTGCTAAGCAGGCTAAAATTGGTCCACTGAGATATTTCTTCCTGGGATTGCTGTTTCTTCCTTTATGCTTCATCGAATATTTGTAGGTGCCTTTCCCATTACTGTTATGTGCATTTGATAATGTCGAAGCTTGTCATGGTTTCAGAGCTGAATCCTATGGAAGTACAGAACAGGTGAGTCACAAAAGGTTTGTTGTTGATGTTTGAGTTTGTCAGGCATTTTTAAATTGTGCAGTTATCAGAAGTTTCAGTATGTAGCTGAGAATTTTTTTTGGTATGTACCCTGAAAAGTTTTACTCCCAAAGGATGTTGATTAAAAATTTTAATAGGGGTTTTAACAGCCATGCTTCATGAAAATGATCAGCCTTTAAGTACTGTCCTGAGCATGAATAAAATTGGTGGGAATACACTCTGCATTTGTGTAACAATTATCCCCTGGTTTCTGTTTTGTTCCTCTAGATCATCTTGCTTCATTCAAGTATCCTGTCTCCATGATTTATTGCTAGATCTGCTTTGTCACCATCTGCTCTGCTGTTGCTCAAGAAAGAACAAATCCCCAGAAAATATTACTGTCCAGACTAAGCACCATATAAGCATCCTTTGCACATTCAGCCAAACATTGACTAATGGCGAGCTAAGCTATAATCACAAATTCCCTTCTTTCCTGTTCACCACAGTTCAAATTCATATATAAAACTTGGTGGAATTCATCTATCCTCCTTGGGGATATAGGTTACCATCTGTCTGGTTTCCAGTGGTACATTTAAAAAACATTTGTCCCATTTTCATAAAACATCCTGCTGCACAGCAACCACTTTAATATCTAATTACACAGCATTAGGTATCACATATGTCACAAGCAGAATAATTCGACCTGCTTCTGTTATCTAGACTAGTCTGTTTTCTCTTTTAAATTAAGTTATCCAAACACCTACAAATTCAAAAGTATGCCTCTAGCTAAAGTAATTAAAAAATAAAATAAGTAAATACTGAACTGCCTGAAGAATAATTTGGAGTTAATTTGGTAATTTATATAAGATTTTAATTTCAAAAGATTTTAAACTAAAGGTTAATGTACTTACCATTGCATAAAAAAAAATTTCCAAATTAGTAAAAGCAGGTAAGAGAATGACAAAAAAATCATCAGTTATTACAGTGCCCACAGTAAAATATAGCAAAATAAATTATTCTTTCCCACTACTCAAATCTTTCTGACTGTCCCCAGAGGACTGTCCCTGTATGGTTAGTCAGGGGACAGCATCTTCCCAAGCCACACCTACTCAGGATGCCTGAGAAGAAGCCTGCTCAAGCCTGTGGGAAGCTTCCCATTGACTTCACCAAGCCATGGTGCTGCTGGGGATCTTGCTAGAGGGGCTGGGGAGAGGCAGCTGGCCAACCCTTGTGCCACCACCAATCGCAGTTCTGAGCACCCTCACGATGCACTTAATGATGATGAGGGCAAAGATGCTCTGGGAGCACAGTGATTTCAGGTGCACATTATACAAAAAAATACCAAAGTCCCATGAGGTGGCAGTATTCTCTGTCCTAGACCAGTAGCTTGCCTTGCACCACTTTGCCCAGCTGTGCTGTATTTCTGCCCTGCTCATGTAGGGATGATGCTCCAGCAGTGGAGGGATGATGCCTAATGCTCCCTGCTTCCCCTGGCCAGGATCTTTCTTCTTCCCTCCCAGAAAATTGCTGAATCATAGCAGCGTTGCCATGAACAAGGACTTAGTTGGGTAATGGTCTGTAGATTCTCAAGGGTTTGTTGAGGGTGGGCATAGGGAAAACTGGGGAGACTTTACTCAGTGCCTTTGGGAGACCTCCAGCCTGAGTGGGATGAGAGTGTCTTGGGGGCTGGAGCTGAATGAGAAGAGAGAGATACAAGTGAAAAAAAACCAACAAAACAACAAGAATTCTTTCTTCTGTGCAGAAATTCAAGTAGACTTCTTGGCCAAAAATGTTGGTATCCAGCCTGTTGTTTCATGATACTTTTTTGCACTATCAGGTCCTGGAAGATTACAGGAGAATTTCCCATGGCTACCCCAATGAGAACAGTTGCAGCAGACCACTCTTGAGACAAGAAACAGATGATGGATTGCAGCAATTATTTTTTTGAGCACAGATTTTTTACTGTCTGTATCTAGCTAGAAAGCAGCTATCTTGTTCACAGCGATTTGTCTAAGAGAAGCTATAAGTTTAATTGAAGTTCATAGGGATCACTCGAGGGCGGCAGGATACTTCCCTGTAATCATGTTGGTTCTGTCTGCACTGAAACTGAGGCAAATTACTCAGAAGTCTCTCTCAGTTTCTCTGAGTCTTCCAGATGGATATGACATAGTTGGTCCAAAGAACATTGTTAATGATGGACTCTCTAGAGTATAATTTTACTCCAAAATTCAGAATCACCTTAGAAGATCGTATTGTATCAAGATGCTCAACTTGAAAGCAGCCAAGCTTGATCAACCATCCTATTTCCACTGAAGCGTCTCTGTGGTCTTCCACATGAGAAGAACTCTGGCTGCTTTGCAAAGGAAAGGTCTGTTCTAAGGAAGCTGTATTGTTGGAGCGAGGGAGAGATGGAGTGACTGAATACACAGAGTTACCTTGAGAGACTAACTCTGTCATTCCTTCAGCATGAATGAACTTTACCTAAGATGTATGACTGGTGAAAGAAGACTCACATCCCCTGGGACTGGTTATGGTTTGGTTGCAAATTAGCAAACATCAGTTGTCAGATAGCAATATCCTAAACACACCACAGACACTTGGCCAGGCTCCCCAGGACACAGAGGGAGAGGCAGGACTGTCAGCAGTGCAGGGCTGGAGGTGCCCATGTGGTCAGAGCTACCCATCTTTTGCAAATGATGGTTATTGTCATTATGTTATTGGTGTTTAACTGAATTTGCAGTAGTAAATATCAGATTTTATTAGACAGAGAATGATGTAATTTAAAAAATGGACATGGAATCCTCAGGAAGAATTGAAAAAAAAAAAAAGGGGAAAATTTGTCAATCACTTGGATTTTAGAGGGCTTGTTCTATTCTAAAGACATCACAGCAGGACAGAAAAAGCTCTTTGTAGGAAAAACTGCACAGGCATCAGATATTTCACAGTGCTGCTGAGCTAGTCAATGAGATTTAGAAAATATACAGACATCAATACTAAAGCCTATTTGCTAACTACCCCCGGTGGCATTATTATCATATTGGGTGCAACTAGCTGGGAGAAAAATAATTTGATACCCATTAAAATTTATCTGCTGTTTCAGGACAGATTATCTGACCAAGAACAGTATGACTCTGAAGTTATCTCAGAGGAAACCTCCTGAGCTTTATGATATTGAAACCAACATATGAATGATTAAAAAACCCCCCACAGTTAAGGATCATAACTCATGAGATATTTCATTTTAAGTCTACCATCTATAACTCTCACCTCTTCAACTAACCAATAAACAAATACATAAATACAGAAGGAAAATGACCTCTAAATTTACCTTGGTGAAACTTTGCACTTTTTGCTGGGTGACAGAATTTTTAACTTCTCTCCCAGAGCTTCATTTACACATCTTCTTTTGAGCACTGTGATTGCCAGAGGAATCGTGCTTATAGCCACAGTACAATGAATCCTCCATTTATGACTTGCCTATGCAAGGTCTATGTAAGGGTCTAAGCACTCCACTAAAGACTGGATTTAACAGTTATCCCACTTCTTATCATGGAATTAATCAGGGCAACTGATGGTAAGGCAGGCTTCCCATTTAATAAGCAGATAACAGTCATGAATTTTGCATGCATAAAGAGATAGTATCTAATGTCCCTGACCTCTGCAGTGGGACAAGTCAAAGGTTTGTATAAACTTACTAGAGATGAAAGTAGAACAAAACAAATAAATTATCTCTATGATTAAGCTGCCTTGTGAATGAGAGTGGTCAAAAGAGGCCATTGCTTTAAAGAAGTTTCGTCTGTGGCATGGTAAGGAAGCTGCTGCTCTGGGCATCTCCACATTTTCCAAAGAGATTTTTGTGTCACTGCTGCCAGTGTGCTGTTGTAACTCACCAGTGGGATGTACAGTTTCAATCACATGAATGCTTCTGTTTTATTTAACTTAGGGGTTCAATTAAGTCTCAGGATATTTATAAATCCTTTTTGTGTCTGTGCTGAGTCTCCACTTGGCTATGCAAGGAACTGAGCAGACATGTTCACTTCTCATGCTTTTCAACACTTTTAAGTGCCATGGGTTTTTTTGATGAGCTGAGAACTAGACTGCCTGCTATACTATTTCTTTAGAGACAGATATGAAGAAATCTTCACCAGAAAAATGGAACATATTTAATCTTTCATCCTGAAGCAATGGGAATAGTCTGCAACATTCTTTGCATAAAACTGAAGTATGCACTAAGACAAGATGTTAGTTCCATTTCATGACTGCTGGTAAATACAAGACAGAGAACACACATATATTTACACAAGAACATATATTAATAAACTTAATGAGTGTTTTAAGAATCTCAAATGACCAAAGCCAAAACATATGAAGTACTTTTCATGACTTTCAAGACTGATAATTGTTTTAGCATCTTGGTCTCAATTCAACTTCTCCATCTAAATAAAAAGCCCTGCCTGGTACAACGAACTTGACAATATGAAAAGTGTCTTCAATTTCAAATACATCTCATGTTTACCATAAGTTAAGCAAATTCTTTTTTAGGACAAAATAATTAGTTAATAAGAGGGTACTAAAGTAAGTCTACAAAACACAGATGCATCTTTGATTACAAACCAATACAATAAAATGATCTGTGTTAGTAGAAGTGAACCTGAGCATTTCTATTCTTACTTTGCTAGAGAATGTGATTTCCCAAAGCATGTTTTTAATACCTAGGGGATATTTAATGGAGGGTGTGGGAAAAAGATGTTATGAGATCTGTGAATGGTCTAGCATTTTCACTGAGAATGCCTGATGACTGGGCACTGATGGGAGAACTACCAGTATTTAAGGTAAAGATGTGAGTTTTTATCCTGCCTGAACTCGTAGGGGTAAAGACCTGCAATTTACTAGCAGAGAGTTTTGCAGAATATTTTCCTGATACTTAAATGGAACTCTTAAGTGCTTGTGTTATAGAGTAATGTTTAACTATACAGAATGTGAGTTGCAGAACAAAAATTTAGGCTAAGAAAAAGACAAATTACTGACTACAAAGAAGAACAATAATGCATAATTTGAAAATTTTACTAAAGAGTGCATCAGCTTCTGAGGAAATAAAAAACTTCTCACAGAAATGTAAGATTAGCTCTTAACAAGGTTAATCTACGTGGTGCTTGTCTGTTTCACTCATTGGTACTCTAAACCATAGGATTTGTAATAGGTCTCTTAATCAAACTGATGGGAGAATAAAATCTTCACACTCAGCCAGGAAGGCATCAAGTCAGTATCAAAATCATAACATTTTAAGTTAAAGCTGCCTATCTGGACTTTGGAAATGTTTAGACTATGCAATCAAAAGTTAGAAACCAAACATTTGAACTAAGCTGATAACAAGTGATCATTAATTGAGACTGAAGTCAACAATCTGGCATTGAAGAGATTTCTAGGCTCCTGAGCCAAAAGTCTGAAGTAAGATGTCCAAAGCAAGTTCATAATAATTCATCATCAACTCGAGCTGAGATAAGCTCATTGAAGGAAGCCAAATGTGAGTAATATAGGGGACTACAGGCAGTCTGTATGATAAATATTAAGTTCTGAGAGGAAGGCTAATGGGGACTCATGATTCAGCTAATTTAGGACTGTTTTTTATAATTGGATAAATAATAATTTAACACTGAGGCTACTGACTTTTATTGATATTTTCAAAGATTTATTTTGAGATACCAAACTATCAAACCCAGCTGTTGAACCCAGTTATGCTAAGCCGTGTACTTGCACATATTAGTGCCAGCACTTGCTCCACCTACCTCTTAGTCTAAAACCCAGTGGTTTATTACTGCAGGAGATGTTCAAAGTGTCAGTAATAAAGCAGTAAACACAAGTGGGATGCTCTCAGTTCATAGCCATCCAGTAGCAAAGGTCTCAGCAACCAGGTTATGAGCACAGCATGCTCTGCTGAGCACTGGGGATTTTCAAGGAGCAATCCCTGGGCTGCTGGTGGTCTGCAAGGCCACAGAAGTGGGTAGTAAAAGCAGAAATTGCACATATCACTGGTTCTTCCTCTATGTCTACTTTTGCCCTGCTCAATGCTTCCCACTTTCTTTTAAACATCTAGTGTCCTTCAAAAGCTTCTTGAAAAGGACAGTTGTGCATATCATAGAAAATACAGGAGAGGAGTTAAAGAAGGCCTCTACAGTGATGTGTTTTCTCTTGATTTTTTTTCACTTGCAAGAGGTAGCCTAGAGAGAGAGTAAAATGTTGCCCACGTGTTAGTAATATAAACCATGTGCGTGGTACACTGGACACCCTCCTGCTTCTCTTCTCAGGGACTGTGACACATCCCTATGAAGCTGCTGGCTGTGCCTAAGCAGATGCTTGCAGCCTTGTTGTATGGATGACTTGAACCAGGGGGGCCGGCAGGCGGGCCCAAGACTATCCCGCAGTCAGTACGGATCATTCCAGCTCTCGGAAAGGCAAGCACTGGGCAGTAGCAGCAGCTGCAGGGAGGACAGGGTGAGAGGCAACTGGAAAGAGACAGATATAGGCCAGGAGTGGGGAGGGAGGGAGGGATTACTGGTGGATGAAATATCCTCCTCTACCAGCATCCAGGATCTGTCATGGTGGTCTCACAACACGCTGCACAAACTAGGCTGCTTTGGTGTCTGCAGCCTGGCATCCTCACAGGATCTCTTTCATCAGGAACGGGATGTCCATTCCTCCTGCCCTCCTGCATGGTCTCACCTGGCCATTCTGAGCATGTCCTTGATGCTATAAACAACATAATTCAGAGAAATGATTACTCTCCACGCTGTGTGTGAATTCCCATTCCTCACACAACAGTCATGCACAGTTTTTACCATAATGGCCCTTTTGCAGCACATGCTCTGCACCAACAGAAACTGCTGCCAGAAGAGGAAAATCCGTGACACTTTTTGGTTGTGAGTACGCCTCATATCCAAATCACCGAGTATCACCGCTCCTGCCGTATCCCCGGCGTGCTCTGTAGATGGCGGTGTGCAGTTACTTTCCGTGGCATGTTTACCTATCAGCTGCTTCCTTGACATTTGCTTGAAAACTACTTCGCTCAGTAAACAGCAAAAATGATAACATCGCAGGCTATATTTAAACACTATAAATTTCACATCTGAAACAGGAGTATTTGTTAAGCGTTTGCAGCAAACTTTAGAGTATCATAAATCCAGTTGTTTTCATAGGTCAGATCCCAGAAGAAATCTAAGCAAAGAGACTGAAATGTAGATAAGCAAACAAAAATTTCCTCAGGCTGTTGCATATAAGAACAATATGTAATACTTGCAAGTAAAGTTATTAACTCCCCAAACACACAGCTACATTCAGTCTACGTGAATACTTTAAGTCAAATTCAAATCTAAATATTTTAAGTCAACATTACTGCTCTCCAAAATAACTAATGTGTTCTCCAAAACATGTTATGACTCTATTCATAGTTTTTTAAAGATATAGTTCTTTTCAGGTTTCCTACATGGCAGACTATAGGCTATGCTGGTTCTGCATTCAGAAATGTCTTCATACACAATTTTCCTTTGAGAAACAATCAGGCTTCACAAATGCATTGATTCCTATATGGTGCTAACACTCTAAACTGCAAAGAGTGAAATGGGTTTGTGCAGACCCTGCATTTTGCATCAGAGAATCACAGAATAGTAGAATGCCTTAGGCTGGAAGGGACTTTAAAGATCATCTAGTTCCAAACACCGTGCCATGCACAGGGACACCTTTCACAAGACCAGATTGCCTAAAACCCCATCCAACCTGGCCTTGAACATCTCCAGAGATGGGGCATCCAAAATTTCTACGGTCAATCTGTTCCAGTGTCTCATCACTATCATGGTAAAGAATTTCTTTCAAATATCTTATCTAAATCTCTCCTCCTTTGGTTTAAACCTGTTTTCCCCTTGTCCTATCACTATTTGCTTGTGTAAAATGTACCTCTCTAGCCTTCTTCTAGGCTCCCTTTTGTTACTGGAAGTCTGGCACCTTCTATTCTACAGGCTGAACACCCCCAACCGACTCAGCCTGTCCTCACAATTGAGGTGCTTCATCCCTCTGGCTATCTTTGTGGCCTGCCTCTGAACTTGCTCCAGTAAGTCCACATCTTTCTTGTGTTGGGAGCTCCAGATATGGATACAACATTCCAGGTGGGGTCTCACGAAGGCAGAGTAGATGGACGAAATCAGCACCCTTGACCTGCTGGCCTTGCTGCCTTTGATGCAGCCCAGGATGTTGTTGGTGTTCTGAGATGCAAGAACACATTGCCATCGCACATCCACCTTTTTCTCAGTGTCACTGAAGTACAGAAGATGCCAGCCAGGAGGGCTTGGAAGCTGGGCTTCAGAATTGGCATCTGATGACTACAACTAACCATGCAGGTGAGCATGAGATGCAGCTTTGTTCCTTCTCCTGAAGGTTTTATCTTGCAAGAAGGAAAATAGATATGGAGACCAAGACAGGAAAGGACAGAGTGTCCATGGAGCTGTCTGGCTTGAGCAGAAGTCACTCCCAGGCTGACCCAGGAGCCCCAGCAAACCAGTAGGTCCAATGCTGCTGTGCAAGTCTTTTGTTCCCCATTCCAGCATAAGCAGAGAGGTATTAAGTGGGATGGCCATAAATCACACTAGTGGTTGCATGCTAGAAGTTCTCCAGTGGAAATCTACAGTTAACCACTGTAAACCAACCCAATCCTTCTCAGGCTGAGACCTGAGCAGCAGCAAGCTTGTGTTAGTGACCCTCAGTTATTCATAGTTACTGCACTTGCTCACAAAGGTGCAAGAGGTCCAGGCCCCATAGGGAACAGACACAGTGTTTGAAAGTCACTACTCGCTAAACAACACTGACAGAGGAATTGCTCACAGATGTTGTGCCAGGGGACACAGGCCACCTTGCAGCCACCTCCAGCTGAAGAAAGGGTCACTCCTGGCAGCTGTTCTCATGAAGGAAGGTGGCATGGGAAACAAACACAGGAGCCTGTCATGACATCTGTCCAACTAAGGCAAGGGATATGAAGAGTTTGCTAACTGAAGAGGTTGCTACATGGATGGGAAGTGGTGAATGAATTTCTTGTTTTGCTTCGCTTGTGTATGTGGCTTTTGCTTTACCTGTTAAACTGTCTTTATCTCAACCCACAAGTTTTCTCACTTTTAACCTTCTGATTCCCTTCCCTATCTCACTGGTAGAGAGCGAGTAAGTGGCTGCAAGGGGCTGTGCTACCAGCTGGGGTTAAACCGTGACAGCAACACAAAAGGTAAATGAAATGCAGTGCCTGCAAATACAGGGTAATACTATTTAGAGAAAACATTCAGACTTCTATTTAGACAGATCGCTTTATTATTTCAGAAAAAAAAGGACAGCCTAATGAAGACAGGTGTTCAAAGTTCAGCTGCCATAAAAAATATTACCAGCAAAATATTTTGAAAAGAGTATTAGTGTGCCTGGGCTTGAGTTAAAGCCACTCCCCAGTTATTACTGATCCAAATTTAAAAACTATATTAAATTAGGCTCACTGGATAAAACTTCTTTCCTGCACATAAATCTTCTTTGGGTTAATTTTAGGACAGTGCACTTCAGAACAGAATCCCCAATATTTCATCTGCATACACCCTGAGCAGCCAGACAGCCTGTGCCCAACAGCCTGCTCACTGCACAGGGAGGTGAAGGTGGCATTGCTGCAGGGCTTCTGACCTCTCCTGAAGCAATTATTTATGGCCATAGAGAGGAGATTGCATTAGGTGAATGACAAGACCCATCTTGCTTGGCACTTGCAGCATATCAGAAGCAACAAGCACAGCAACTCAGCAGCTTCTCAAAATGGTGCCAAGGTTTCCCAATCCCAGACTTGCCCTAGACTGCAGAAGCCAAGGTAGAGCTCTTTACTAAATCCTACCTACTCGCAGCCAGAACAAAGAATACAGGTCTCAGTCTTTAATCTCACCTAATCTTTCATTCTCTGATTAGATGATCATAAATGTACAACTAATTTAAGTCACCAAAGGTTACTTCTTCAGACCTGAAGTGTCTTAAGTACTTTGGGAAATCCAGCATTCACAGGAAGTGTTAAGAGGCCATACCAAAGACAGGGCAAATATAATGAATGAACAAAACACAACTGTCTTTTATGAAAATGCAATGATATAAATGCAAACTTGGATGGGTGACCCTCAGTTGGGTGAAATGTAGCCTGAGGAAGCAGGTTTAGTGGACCCGAGCCAGAGGAACTGAGGGAATGCTCCCATGTTCAAAAATGCAGAATTTTGCCCTGTTTTTAGCATTGGACAGCTGCTACTTAATGCCCAGAATAAATTTGTAAACAGCAGTAATGTAAGCATTTTTTTTTAACTTCCTGTTTGCACTATTAAAATTCTATAATTGGTTGATGACTAAAGTGTAAGGGACCAGTTTAATTTACCAGGTTTAGTGCTACAAAGGAATTATTATTTTAGATCCAGAGGCCCCATTGCTGATGAGTTATATGTGTACAACTGTACAACTTTCATGTGCAATAAGCAAACTACTAGTGGTAGATATTAATATATCCTACAGATCTAGCTCTTCCTTAGTTCTGTAAAGGATGGATCTTACTAAAGGCTAAAGGCACTCTATAACCAGTCCATCTGGAGACTTCTTTGTGCATTAATTTTCAGTTATTCTTATCCTTTTATTTGATAATAACAAAAAAAAAGGAAACTGTACACTTTTAAGCTTACACATGTTTATTAGGCACTCTCTTAATTAAGGATTGAAACAGTGCCCTCTTCTTTGGCAGAAAAAAAGGCACTGGTACATAATTCATTTTTTTAATGTTTGTATTTTATTTTTTCTCAGTGTGAGTGATAAAAAAAAGCAACCATTTTTATTCATTACCTGGTAAACACATTTTATTTCTACACTCAAATGTCGTGTTCTCTCGCTTCCTTTCACCTTTTTTTTTTTATTGGTTCTGTTGCAAGGAAAAAGAAATGCATATTCTGCTGCAGAGAAAAGCAGGTCTGATTGATGCTATCTCTCTTCTCTGACCTTTCTTTGCACTATTCATTAATATGACTGTTTGGGGGATTAGGGAATTGCCTGGCAATAGCATATTGAGCTTCTAGCTTTAGCTGGTAAGCATGGCACTGTTTAAAAACTGTAATAGCAGTTAAGATTATTAGAAAAGGTAGTTATTTAATAGCAATAACTATTTTTTTCTCTGCAAGTTACAGAGAAGGAGCTATGTGCCAAATTACCACTGATTAACAGTTTTCAGGTGAAACTGGTCAAAATGTGGCCATTTTTCAAATTTATTTGGCTGTCAAAACATTTCCCCATGTTCAATGTTTTGAAAACCGTTGTTAGAAATACACCAGTTGTTAGAAATACAACAGAATACAACAAAAATAAATTTACTTTTTCTTTAGGGCTTGTATTGGCTCTTTTATTGTGGTTGGTGTCATTACATACTGTACCTGATTTTAGAATCAAGGATTGTTACTTGAAGAATTTGTTTCTGAATTCAAACACACAAGAACTTCTGGTTTAAAAGAAAATTAAACACCTCTTCAGAAAACGTTGTTTGGTAGCCATAAGACAGGCTAATTTTAGGCACAGCTGAAGTGAAGTAAGGGGATTGCACATCCTGTCAGGTCACCAATTCCTATCTCTTCTAGACATCTGTCCTTGCTCTTCTGCTCCTAACAGCTCTGTGTGTGGCTCAATATGGAGCTGTGGTTGTGCATTCATGAGACACATTCAGTGCACATAAGGTATCGTATGTAAGTAAATCTCTTCATCTTTCATGACATGGTCTCTATAGAGCTCATGAGTATGGCAAGAGTGATCTTCTAAAGGATAGATGGTGTAGGCTGGGATAATATGTTCCTTGAATAGAGATGGCTGCATTGCTGGCTTGAAAATATCTTCTGCTCTTTATGTTTTAGGAGGAGGATGATAGTTTCTGAAGTCTAAGCCTAACTCCTCCACCTAGCACTGCTACAGACTTCAGATAAGGAACCATTACTGCGATATGTGTATACATGGATTAAGATACCAGTAATCAAATGTTCTACTTCTTGAGTGAGTCCTAAGGCAATTAAAGCATGATTAATCTCACTTTGATAGTCATTAGGCTGAGATACCCTGACTTCTACATTTTTTTCCAAAAGGTGTAATCAGCTTTCTCAACGGGGTTACCTGTGAGCAAGTGTAAGTGGTGCTGCCTTTAAGAGATGGCCCATATAACCTTACCCTTCAAGTATTCCTTGCAAGACTTCCAAAAACATGGTGATATTCCTGACTGGTGTGGAAAACCACACAGTGCTGATCAAATCCCAGGAAAAAAAAAATCAAAAAAAGTTGACTGCCAGAGATGCAGCCCCAAACCCAAACCAGACCAGAACAATCCCTCTCTCCCAAATATGAAAGAATACTGAAACAGAAGCAAAGCAAAGGAAAGAAGAAATGCACCACATTTCCCCTTGATTTAGTTAACCAAAACACACTTTGGACTTCACAAGCCCATCTTAATTTGCTGATATAGGCAATGGGATGTGGCTCTGCAGTTAGAGGAGGAGCAGCCAGAGTTTCCTTCTTGGGACGTGGGACTGAGTCTGGGGCACATCCCAGCACTCCTGCCAGCCCTTCCAGTCTGGGAGATGTGTGTGGCCTGGCAGGTGGCAGGGATGCCTGTGGCCTGGCAGGTGACTCTCCCAGCAAGGCAACTGCAGGAAGGGTGTTTTTACAACCAGCCAAGAATAAGAGTATCATTTCAGAGGGCAGCATACAGGATTTTATTCAACACAGCCCTTATGTGCTTAATGAAGCAACTCATGTAGCTAAAAGGCTGGCAGATTAGATGGTAAATGATTTTTGGGTTTACTTTTAAAGGGAAATCTGCTTGCACTAGTCTGTTTTTAGAAGCTGGTAACTCAGTTTAGCCTTCTTGTTAACGAAGAGCCAGGGTGAAATGACCAATCCTGTAGGACATGGCCAACAAGCTAGATATGAGCTGAGCCTATCTATCGTTGCCCTAGTCAAGACAGAAGTGTGACATTACTTAGGGGTGTTTTAGATCAGGTCTCTGCTCAGTCTCCAGTAGCCAAGCCAAAGTTCCAGGGCTTCACTAACATTGGTAATGCCTGCCTGAAATGATACTACAATTTACTTTCACGCTAGAGTTTTGTGGGGTACTGGCTTGCTTTATACTCTAAAAGAACCCCAAAAGTATAACAGTGAATACAGGAAAAAAAAAAAAAAAAAAAAAAAAACCCCAACCCAGAAAACAGAATGTAAAAAAATTTATTTTAAA